>JABMCL010000732.1:70000-97500 GCA_018857735.1 Alviniconcha marisindica | reverse complement strand
ACGAGCGAGGGACGTCCTTCTCTGCAACCAAAACGTGGCCGTTGGAGTTTGGGTAGACAAGCTTACTTTACAGACTGTCCCTAATAATTACGCTCTTTAGCATCTGAGGACATTAAGCAAAACGAAAGAAAGAGTTTTGGCATTCCATTAGGTGGTGCGCGCTGACGCTGCTTAGCAACTGGACTGCCTGTTTAGAGATTGGACTGACTGCTTAGATACTGGACTGGCTGTTTGGAGATTGGACTGGCTTTTTAGATACTTGACTGGCTTTTCGTGAACGGCGGCGGAAGCAATGTAGCAAATCCGCAACGGAAATGTCCATGTATATAATTATATTAAGCAAGTGGGCGAAAGGAAGGCTCCTGTCCCTAACATGTCGAATGACATCCGAGGACATTAAGAACCAAAGAAGACAGAAAGGCTTGAAATGAAGAACGCAAAGCCAAAGAAAGCTGAAGACGATGAAGATGGAGACTGTTGCGATGAGGACACCGCATGACGCTGGATGGGAGATGAACCTTTCTCACTGACAAATTAACAAAGATCTGGCGACTGCTCTTTTGTCGAGGACACAAGAAGAAAAAAACTGTGAGCAGAAGTCCCGTAAAACAAAACATCCATTTTGTTATTTACGACCACTTGACACAATGACGACAATGTCACCTGTGTGCTAATTTCGACAGAGGTTATTTATTAGCAATGTCGTGACACACAAAGATACATCGGAATCCACGGATCCCCCCCCCCCCCTCTCCCCCCGTTTTACTCATAGTTACAATCGCACAAGCGTACAAAGACGGCGTGGAGGTGAACAGAACTCACGGAATAGGCGGCAGTCCCACTTTCTTGTAGTGTTTCCATCCTTCGATGAAGGAGGAGGAGAGTTTGCTCCTCTTGGTGTAGTGCTTGATCACGTGCATCAGGTAGGGGTCGTTGCGACACCTGGTGGCCACAAAACACATCAAAACTTAAAGTCCACAACTTCAATTGATGTAGTTAGCACCCCCCCTGCCCCACCCCACAACTGAACCGAAGTTGAGTGAGGGAAAAGGACGTGCAATGGACTAAAGGGAGTGGGGGAAAAACACGTGCAATGGACTAAAGGGAGTGGGGGAAAAGGATGTGCAATGGACTAAAGGGAGTCGGGGAAAAGGATGTGCAATGGACTAAAGGGAGTCGGGGAAAAGGATGTGCAATGGACTAAAGGGAGTCGGGGAAAAGGATGTGCAATGGACTAAAGGGAGTCGGGGAAAAGGATGTGCAATGGACTAAAGGGGGTCGGGGAAAAGGATGTGCAATGGACTAAAGGGAGTGGGGGAAAAGGATGTGCAATGGACTAAAGGGAGTCGGGGAAAAGGATGTGCAATGGACTAAAGGGAGTCGGGGAAAAGGATGTGCAATGGACTAAAGGGAGTCGGGGAAAAGGATGTGCAATGGACTAAAGGGAGTCGGGGAAAAGGATGTGCAATGGACTAAAGGGAGTGGACAAACACACACACACACACACACACACACACACACACACACACACACACACACACACACACACACGGTACCCCAGCCCGGGAGGAAGAAGGAGAGAGAGGATGAAGAAAGATCTGGGGTGGAAATCGAGGGGTGGGGGTTGGAGGAGAGAGAGAGAGAGGACGCGAGAGGTATAGGCGAGAGAGAAGACGGCCACACACACGCACACGTCCAAATAAGACAGAAAAGCACACACACACATCCCTATGAACTACGTGTGGCTACACCTAAACGTGTACGAGGTGGCACTGACTTGTGGAGCAGGTGTCTCTCCCCGGCGTGGTTGTAGGACAGGTAGCCCAAGGCGATGGCGGCGTTGCCACGCACGTGCTCCGCCTTGCTCAGCAGCATGCGAGACAGGTACTCCACCGCACGCACCGCCACGATGGCTGACGGCACACCTGTCACACAGTCACTCAGCTCACGTACGGTTCTGGTACAACCAGCTTACTTACAGGTGACACATGTAACAACAGGGAAAGGTAAGAAGCTGTCCGGCACCGTCTTGGATACAGCATGCACCTTCTGTTAAGGTAATGCCACACTTGCATGTTTAACAGGCTAAATTAGAATCAACACACCAGGGAGTTAATTAGCGCTCGAAATACGTAACGCAAGTACAACAACAAAGACCTGAGTCGCCTACGGTAATTCTTACCTGGCATACGCGTAAATACAAGGTACGTAAACCACACCAGAGGTACGTCCTCTTTTTAAGGTTACATTAGATGACCTTGTCTGCTCTGCTGTCTTCTGAAACGACCGTCTTCAAAATGTGGGGCACTGAACGGTCCTACTGGCTCAGCCATACGCCCGCATGTAATAACCTGTTTCTGTTGTGTTCCTTCTCTCATTTGTCCTGTAATCCTCCGCTAGACTGAATGACTTCATGTTTATTGCCCTGTCACCCACTAGAGTTAAGGGCTTCATGTTTATTGCTCTGTCACCCACTAGAGTTAATGGCTTCATGTTTATTGCCCTGTCACCCACTAGAGTTAATGGCTTCATGTTTATTGCCCTGTCACCCACTAGAGTTAATGGCTTCATGTTTATTGCCCTGTCACCCACTAGAGTTAATGGCTTCATGTTTATTGCCCTGTCACCCACTAGAGTTAATGGCTTCATGTTTACCGCCCTGTCAACCACTACAGTTCATGACTTCATGTTTATTGTAGGTAGGTAGGTAGGTAGTAGGTAGTGTTGCTTAATGTCCTCCAGAGCAGTTAATATAGGCTTCCAATGCCGAAGCATGGTTCAATATAGCTTTACGTCCACGGAAACCAGAAGGCTCGTTAGGACGGACAGCCCAGGACGGCCACCTCGACTCTCACACAGCTCCTGAACTATGTGGTTTATTGTTCTGTCAACCACTAGAGTTAACTGAGCACACCCTGGGAGCAGTGTGTGTTACAGGAGGGCTGACTGACCACACCCTGAGACTGACCACACCCTGAGATTGACCACACCATGAGAGCAGTGTGTGTCACAGTGCGGGCTGACTGACCACACCCTAAGACTGACCACGCCCTGAGAGCAGTGTGTGTTACAGGAGGGCTGACTGACCACACCCTGAGACTGACCACGCCCTGAGACTGACCACACCATGAGAGCAGTGTGTGCCACAGTGCGGGCTGACTGACCACACCCTAAGACTGACCACCCCTGAGAGCAGTGTGTGTTACAGGAGGGCTGACTGACCACACCCTGAGACTGACCACGCCCTGAGACTGACCACACCATGAGAGCAGTGTGTGTCACAGTGCGGGCTGACTGACCACACCCTAAGACTGACCACGCCCTGAGAGCAGTGTGTGTTAAGGAGGGTGACGACACACAGACTACACACTAGATTGACCACACCAGGAGGGGGTGACTGACCACACCCTGAGACTGACCACCCCTGAGAGCATGTGTGTTACAGGAGGGCTGACTGACCACACCATGAGACTGACCACACCTAAGACTGACCACACCCTGAGACTGACCACACCCTGAGGGCACTGTGTGTTACAAGGAGGGCTGACTGACCACACCTGAGAGCAGCGTGTGTTATACAGGGAGGGATGACTGACCGGCTCTGGTGTGGGCCAGACAGGCGATGTAGGCGGCGGCCATGGAGGTGACGTCATCGGAGGTGGACTGGTCAAGGATATCCACCAGCAGCTTGATGCCGATGGCCGAGCTCTTGGCCTGCTCCTCATCAGGGATGATGCGCGCCAACACCACCACCTGCAGCAGCATCACCACCATCATCATCATCGTCGTCGTCGTCGTCGCCATCATCATCGCTGTCATCATCATCATCATCATCATCATCATCATCATCATCATCATCATCATCATCTCCAAACACAAGGCAAAACGCAACTAATACGTACAAATACAGTTTACTGTGTTTCAGCAGAAGCTTGTGGATGCGGGGTCTTGTTCAGTGTTGCTTTCCGTTCACGGAGACCATAAGGACTACAAGGGACGGGGAGCCCAGGACGGCCACCTCCACTTTCACACAGCTCCTGAGCTCTGAAAAGGGGTCTGGTGGGGCAAAAGGGTATTTATACAGAAAGCCTTTGGAAACTACAGGCAGGATTTCCGTCAGGATTTGACAGAGCATCGTCCAAAGCCTGACCTATATGACAAAGCAAAGCACCACTGCGTTCAGCAGCTCAGAACCACCAGTACGAAATCAGTCAAGCAGTAAGTTAGTTTTCAGCACCTGTGAGTAAGTAAAGATGGTGCTTATTGTCTTCAGTAACCATAAGGCTTATGGGGGGGGGGGGGGGGGGGGGGGGGAGAGAGAATAGGGAGATTATATACCTATTGCTAGACTGTCAGCACCAGAATGACTCTTGCATTAAGATGGGCAGCGATGAGAGCCACATTAATGTTTCATTAATTGTGAGGGACAAAGTCACAAGACAGTGTCCACAAATCACGACCTTTTCGAAGAGCAAGGAGAGCCGAGGCGGAATCGAGCCGAGGCCCTTCTGCTTACCAGCCTTACCGCTAGGCCAAACCGGCTCACAACACACCTGAGGTGAAGTGTTGCTTAATGTCCTCGGATGTCAGTTGACATATTAGGGACAAGTTGTGACCAATGCCGAAGCACGGTTAATAATTCTTTACGTCCACGGAAACCAGAAGGCTCGTTAGGACGGACAGCTCAGGACGGCCACCTCGACTCTCACACAGCTCCTGAACTATGACACACCTGAAAGGGCAGGGAGACGTTATAGTCCTTGTGTGTTAAGGGAGATAACCACCACATGGGCAGGAAGAGAGGAAGGTTACGCCTTGTTCGTTAACCTGACAAGGTCTGCCATCTTATATCTTTCAACCTGACAAGATCTGTCATCTTATCTCTGTCAGCCTGACAAGATCTGTCACTTTATCTCCTTCAAACTGACAATGTCTGTCATTCTATCTCTTGAATCGATGTTGCTGTCTGTGAGTTTTTGCTGCTTCAGGTCCACGGAGGCGAGAAGGCCTATTAGGGACGGCATCGTTGCAGTTTACAGCAAGGTGATACTAGACCAAAAACTATTGTCATCTTTTCAACATGACCATGTCTATCATCTCATCCCTTTCAACCTGACAAGATCTGCCATTTTATCTCTTTCAACCTGGCAATGTCTGTCATCTTAATTCTTTTCAACCTGACGATGTCTATCATCTGATCCCTTTCAACCTGACAGAACCTGTCATCTTATCTCTTTCAACCTAAGAAACGTTTGCCATCGTATCTCTTTCAACCCGACAATGTCTGTAATCTTATCCCTTTCAACCTAACAACGTCTGTCATTTTATCCCTTTCAGCCCGTCAATGTCTACCATCTTGCCTTTTTCAACCTGTCAGTGTCAATCTTATCCCTTTCAACCTCTAAATGTCTATCATCTTACCCTTTTCAACCTGTCAATGTCTATCATCTTATTCCTTTGAACCTGTCAATGTCCGTCACCTTACCCCTTTCAACCTGTCAATGTCTATCATCTGACCCCTTTCAATGTCTGCCATCTTACCCCTTTCAACCTGTCAATGACTATTATCTTACCCCTTTCAAACTGTCAATGTCTATCATCTGACCCCTTTCAATGTCTGCCATCTTACCCCTTTCAACCTGTCAATGTCTATTATCTTTGTCTATCATCTGACCTTTTTCAACCTGTCAATGTCTATCATCTGACCCCTTTCAATGTCTGCTCATCTTACCCCTTTCAACCTGTCAATGTCTATCATCTTACCCCTTTCAACCTGTCAATGTCTATCATCTGACCCCTTTCAATGTCTGCCATCTTACCCCTTTCAACCTGTCAATGTCTATTATCTTTGACCCCTTTCAACCTGTCAATGTCTATCATCTGACCCCTTTCAATGTCTGCCATCTTACCCCTTTCAACCTGTCAATGACTATTATCTTACCCCTTTCAACCTGTCAGTGTCTATCATCTTACCCCTTTCAATGTCTGTCATCTTACCCCCTTTCAACCTGTCAGTGTCAATCATCTTACCCCTTTCAACCTGTCAATGTCTGTCATCTTACCCCTTTCAACCTGTCAGTGTCAATCATCTTACCCCTTTCAACCAGTCAATGTCTATTACTTTACCCCTTTCAACCTGTCAATGTCTGTCACCTTACCCCTTTCAACCTATCAAGATCTGTCACCTCATCTCCTTGAACGCGACACAGCAGCCTCCACCTGGAACCCGCCCGGTGCAGAGGTAAGAGTAAGCGTGTAAGTAAGTAAACATGGTGCTTAACGTCCACAGAAACCATAAGGCTTATTAGGGACGGGGAGAAGTGGGGGAAGGGGTATGGAGGTGGGGGGAGAGGGAGATTATATACCTATCGTTACGCTGTCACCACCAAAATGATTCCTGCATTAAGATGGGCAGCGATGAGAGCCATTTTAATGTTTCAGTAGGAAGTGATGGACAAAGTCACAAGAAAGTGTCCACAAACCACAATCTTTCTGAAGAGAAAGGAGAGCCGAAGCGGTATCGAACCGAGGTCCTTCCGCTTACCAGCCTAACGCCTTACCGCTAGGCCAAACCGGCTCACCGTGTTTACCCATGGACCTGTATATGTTGTTGAGTTTTTGTTTAATGTCCTCAGATGCTAAAAGCATATTAGGGACAATAAAGGACCTGTATACACTCCATGTGTTTATATATACCCACCTGATAAGCGGCGTTGCACCTGTGGAACTCATTGCTGGACCTGAGGAAGGGGACGAAGCAGTTGAAGCGGACGCCGCCCTGGTCGGCGATCTCGCGCTGCTGGCTGATGCTGTTGTAGGCGAAGGTGGCCAGCGCCGACCCCGCCAGCAAGCGAACCTCCTCGTCCGCCGCGTACAGCATCTTCAGGATCCGCACGTAGCTGAAGTCCAGGTTGCCGTGCACCTCCTCCAGGACTTCGTTGTTGCCTGAAGCAGTGACGGATAGAGAAATTAGCTTTGTGTTGCCTGAAGCAGTGACGGACAGAGAAATTAGCTTTGTGTTGCCTGAAGCAGTGACGGACAGAGAAATTAGCTTTGTGTTGCCTGAAGCAGTGACGGACAGAGAAATTAGCTTTGTGTTGCCTGAAGCAGTGACGGACAGAGAAATTAGCTTTGTGTTGCCTGAAGCAGTGACGGACAGAGAAATTAGCTTTGTGTTGCCTGACGCAGTGACGGACAGAGAAATTAGCTTTGTGTTGCCTGACGCAGTGACGGACAGAGAAATTAGCTTTGTGTTGCCTGAAGCAGTGACGGACAGAGAAATTAGCTTTGTGTTGCCTGAAGCAGTGACGGATGGGGAAATTAGCTTTGTGTTGTCTGAAGCAGTGACGGACGGGGGAATTACAACCAGACATTTGTGTTGCCTGAAGCAGTGACACTAGCTCCGTGTTGCCTGAAGCAGTGACGGACAGGGAAATTAGCTTTGTGTTGCCTGAAACAATGACATTATCTCTGTGTTGCCTGCCTGAAGCAGTGACGGACGGAGAAATTACCTTTGTGTTGCCAGAAGCAGTGACACTAGCTTTGTGTTGCCTGAAGCAGTCACGGATCGAGAAATCACTACCAGATCTTTGTGACAGGACAACTAGATCTTTGTGACAAGACAACTAGATCTTTGTGTTGCCTGAAGCAGTGACATTAGCTCTGTGTTGCCTGAGGCAGTGACTATAGTAGCTCTGTGTTGCCTGAAGCAGTGACTATAATTATTAGCTCTGTGTTGTTTGAATCAGTGACAGACGGGGACATTAGCTTTGTTTTGCCTGAAGCAGTGATACATTAAAGGTGTGTTGCCTGAAGCATTAACATATTTATTAGCTCTGTGTTGCCCGAAGCAGTGACGGACGCAGAAATTAGTTATCTGTTGCTTAATGCAGTGACAGAGAGGGACATTAGCATTGTGTTGCCTGAAGCAGTGACTTTAGCTCTGTGTTGCCCGAAGCAGTGACTATTATTATCTCTGTGTTGCCTGAAGCAGTGGCAAACGGGGACATTAGCCACTGGATGAATTTAGCCCCCAAAATGAAGAAAGGACGGTGTGGTAGAGACAACACATGGGGTTGAAACAGACAACAGATGGGGGTCAAACCAGACAACACATGGTGTGAAACAGACAACACATGGTGTGAAACAGACAACACATGCCGTGGAACTGACAACACATGGGGTGGAACCAGCTAACACATGATGTGAAACAGACAACACATGGGGGTGAAACAGACAACACATGGGGTGGAACAGACAACAAATGATGTGGAACAGACAACACATAGTGTGAAACAGACAACACATGACGTGGAACAGACAACATATGGCGTGGAAGCAAATAACACACGGGGTAGAATCAAACAACACGTAGGGGGCTGAATAAACGACAGGCAGGGTGCAGGACCCCAACCCGAAAGGCAGAAGCGTACGTGTGGCACGCAGGGAAATATGTGTATAAATTCAGGGGACCGGACCGGGTACAGTGCGGTAAGAGCAGATCGAACCGATCGATAGTCGGGTAATCCTCACGCAGCGAGGGGTGTTCGGGGTGATCGACAACGTCAACACAGCTAACGTACGTATTATAAACCAGCGCGGTCTGCTAGCTGGCTGCAGTCCCTTGAAACACTGACACCGCCACACTCAAAGGGGGTCGGTGAGCCGTGACTCCGCCACAGCCGCTAAGCGCGTCAGTGGCGTATGAAAGACCGTTTTGTCAGGAAATCTGGCGCGCCGTTGCACCATTGTGCACAGATGACAAGTCCGCACGTACGCTATTGTATCATGTAACAAAAAACTCGTGATGTGTCAGCCAAACTATAGAAACTTCGCCTCTACCCCCTCCCTGCATACACTGTGACAGACACAAACATAGACACACAGACACACGGACACACACACACACACACACACACACACACACACACACACACACACACACACACACACACACACAAGGACGCACGCACGCACACACGCACACATACGCACACAAATGCTTTGGCGTTCCTTTACATGTTCTTAAATTAATTAACCTTATGTTAGTTAAGTTGGATTGCCCTGTGAGGGATGATTAAAGTTGTTTGACTTGACTTGACACACACACTGTCACACACACACACACACACACACACACACACACACACACACACACACACACACACACACACACACACACACACACACAAAACTCACACACACACACAAGCACGCACGCACGCACACACACACACACTCGCACGCAACAGCCGGTAAGCAGTCACAGGTGCACACATCCCAACGACGAAACTTCATAGGCCTATACAGGTACTAAAATCGAATCTGCAGGCAATAGCATTTTCTGAACAGATACGTCCGTTCAAATGCCAGAACAGTGTTTGTGCGTGCGTGCGTGCGTGCGTGCGTGCGTGCGTGCGTGCGTGCGTGTGTGTGTGTGTGTGTGTGTGTGTGTGTGTGTTTGTTTGTGTTTGTGCGTGCGTGCGTGTGTGCGCGGGTGTGCGTAAATTAAAAGTTTGTTTAATATGTAACTTTTATATTTTCAATAACTGTTTTTTTTAGTTTTAATATACACAATACTTCTGTGTTACTGTGTACTGTGATATGGTTAATGTTCAGCCACGTTTTAATTTCTCTGATGAGATAATAAAGTAATCTTGAATCTTGAATCAATTGTTATACGAGTTGCTAAGCTGTCAGTCACTACATACTCATTTGACGGCGCTGTTATCGGACTTGTTCAGCCGTTACATGTTAATACTGACATCGTTTGTTATTTGACTTGTTCATCCGCTGCATTCTAATCTGACGGGGTTGCTATTTGACATGTGTTCATCGATCATTATGTCTGACTTACTGATCTGCTACATTCTAATCTGAAGCCGTTGTTATTTGATTTGTTCATTTGATCCACTGACGTTTGCTACCTGAGTTGTTCATCATTTTATATCTGACTTGTTCATCTGGTGCATTCTAAATCGACGGCGTCGTTATTTTACGAAATTCTGCTGCATTGTAAATCGACGGCGTCGTTATTTTACGAAGTTCTGCTGCATTCTAAATCGACAGCATCGTTTGTTTGAAGTAGTTCTACTGCATTCTAAATCGACGGAGTCATTTATTTATTTTACAAAGTTCTGCTGCATTCTAAATCCATTGTTAGTTTGAAGTAGTTCATTGTGCTGCATTCTAAATCGACGGCATCGTTAGTTTGAAGCAGTTCATTGTGCTGCATTCTAAATCCATTGTTAGTTTGAAGCAGTTCATTGTGCTGCATTCTAAATCCATCGTTAGTTTGCAGCAGTTCATTGAGCTGCATTCTAAATCGACGGCGTTGTTATTTAATAAAGTAGTTCAGACGTTGCAGTCTAATCTGAGGCTATTGTCATTCTCCTGTCGGTTCCACTGGAGCCTAATAATCTACAGCACTGGCTGGCAGCTCTCCTGAGACTGCGTAAGAGGATTTTTTTAGTGAACTGGATTACTAGTAGCACCAGTACAAAGTGGTTGTCTTAATTACCATTGAACCATTCATTAATCCGCTTGGAAGGGCTTTCACTGGGCGGTATTGACTCATCGGGGTGGGCAGCACGGCAGCTCGCTAAAAACAACAACTGCGAACTGCGCTTGAGCCAATCCACGTATACAGCAGATCACCCGGACTGAGAGTCCACCCTTGGCAGTTAATCACCCGGACTTACAGTCCACCATATACAGTAAATCACTCGCAATTACGGTCAACCGTCTACAGTAAATCATCCCGGACTGACACAGTGCACCGTATACCGCAAATCACCCTCACTAACAGTCCACCGTATACCGCAAATCACCCTGACTAACAGTCCACCGTATACCGCAAATCACCCTGACTAACATTCTACCCTATACAGTAAATCACCCGGATTGACACAGTTCACCCTATGCAGTAAATCACCCGGACTGACATAGTCCACCATATACAGTAAATCACCCTGACTGACATAGTCCACCATATACAGTAAATCACCCGGACTGACATAGTCCACCCTATACAGTAAATCACCCGGACTGACACATTTCACCATATACAGTAAATCACCCGGACTTACAGTGCACCCTATGCAGTAAATCACCCGGTTTCACAGTCCACCGTATACAGTAAATCACCCGGACTGACACATTCCACCCTATACAGTACATCACCCGGACTGACACAGTCCACCATATACAGTAAATCACCCGGACTGACACATTCCACCCTTTACAGTAAAATACCCAGACTAACACAGCCTTTCACAATAACTCACCCAAACTGACACAGCCAATGCAGTAACTCTCACAGACTGACACAGCCTACACAGTAACTCACCCAGACTGACACAGCCTACACAGTAACTCACCCAGACTGACACAGCCTACACAGTAACTCACCCAGACTGACCCAGCCTATACAGTAACTCACCCAGACTGACCCAGCCATTACAGTAACTCACCCAATCGGACCCAGCCTTTCACAGTAACTCACCCAGCCTATACTGTAACTCACCCAGCCTATACATTAACTCACCAAGCCTATACAGTAACTCACCCAGACTGGCACAGCCTTTCACAGTAACGCACCCAGCCTATACAGTAACTTACCCAGCCTATACAGTAATTATCCCAGCCTATACAGTAACTCACCCAGACTGACCCAGTCTTTCACAGTACCTCACCCAGCCTATACTGTAACTCACTCAGACTGGTACAGCCTATACAGTAACTCTCCCAGGCCTATAAAGTCACTCACCCAACCTATACAGTAACTCACCCAGACTGGTACAGCCTATACAGTAACTGACCCGGCCTATACAGTAACTTACCCAGCCTATACAGTAACTTACCCAGCCTAAACAATAACTCACCCATACTGGCACAGCCTATACAGTAACTCACCCAGACTGGTACAGCCTATACAGTACCTCACCCAGCCTATACAGTAACTCACCCAGCCTATACAGTACCTCACCCAGACTGGTACAGCCTATACAGTAACTCACCCAGCCTATACAGTAACTCACCCAGCCTATACAGTAACTCACCCAGCCTATACAGTAACTCACCCAGACTGGCACAGCCTATACAGTAACTCACCCAGCCTATACAGTAACTCACCCAGCCTATACAGTAACTCACCCAGCCTATACAGTAACTCACCCAGCTGGCACAGCCTATACAGTAACTCACCCAGCCTATACAGTAACTCACCCAGCCTATACAGTAACTCACCCAGCCTGTACAGTAACTCACCCAGACTGGCACAGCCCAGCGTGAAGGCGGCCTCCACCTGGATGAGTTCGCTGAGCGAGTGGACCATGAGGGCGACGAGCAGCTTGATGCCGCGGGAGGTGGAGATGGTGGTCTGGTTGCGGTGATGCGGCACGTTGCCCACGCCCACGCACAGGTGGCGCAGCGAGCGGATGACGCTCAGCACGATGTGCTCCTTGTTGGCTCTCAGCAGCCTCACCAGCGGGTACAGGCCGTTGGCCGTGGCGATCTGAGTCTGCTGGTTCAGCGGGCCCTGCACACAGACAAAGGTTAGGGGTGGTGGTGGTGATGTGATTTGAACAGTTGCACCAGCGGGTACAGGCCGTTGGCCGTGGCGATCTGAGTCTGCTGGTTCAGCGGGCCCTGACACAGAAGGTTGGGGGGTGGTGGGTGGTGGTGAGTAAAATTCTAAAAAGCTTCACCAGCTGGTACGCCTTGGCGTCAGATCGAGCGAACGGTAAAGGGGAGAAGAAGACAAAGTAGGGGGGGGAAGGGTGGGGCAGGGAGAATATAGAAATTAAGTTGACGACTCAGAATTAGCGAAGAAAGGAACAAGAAGAAAAGAGGAGAAGAAGAAAGAAGAAGAGAAGAAGAAAGAAGAGAAGAAGAAGAAGAAAGAAGAGTTGAGAGGAGGAGGAAGAAGAAGAAGAAGAAGAAGAAGAAGAAGAAGAAGAAGAAGAAGAAGAAGAAGAAGAAGGAGTTGGAGGAGGAGGAGGAGGAAAAAGAAGAGAAGAAGAAGAAGAAGAAGAAGAAGAAGAAGGAGTGAGGAGGAGGAGGAGGAGGAGGAAAGAAGAAGAAGAAGAAGAAGAAAGAAGAAGAAGAAGAAGAAGAAGAAGAAGAAGAAGAAGAAGAAGAAGAAGAAGAAGAAGAAGAAGAAGAAGAAGAGCAAGAGCAAGAACAAGTCACCACCACCCCGGGGCCAGCTCACCTGCGCCAACACGCCCAGCCCTTCAGAACCGATCAGGTGCAAGTTCTCCGACATGGAGTTGACAAACTCGATAAGGGTTTGAACCCCGATCCCATTCGCCATCTCCCTCTTCTCGTTGATGTCGTCGCCTGCCAGCGCCCACAGCGCCATGGCTGTCTTCTCTTGCAGGGACTCGGCGTTGCGTTTCTTCAGCAGCTGCATCAGGAGTCGCTCAGCGCCCAGCTCCAGCACGTCGTGTTGCACGTGCGCGTTGTTGGCGGCCAGGCGGTGAATGGCCTCCACCGCGCTCTCCTGCACCTTCTTGTTGCGCGCCTGGCACAGACAAAGCATAAAACAATGCTGGGTTGAGGGTTGCAAACAGACAAAGCATAAAACAATGCTGGGTTGGGGGTTGCAAACAGACAAAGCACACAAAATTTTGGGCTGGGGTTGCAAACAGACAAAGCACAACACAATGTTGGGTTGGGGATCGCAAACAGACAAAGCATAAAACAATGCTTGATTGGGTGTTGCAAACAGACAAAGCATAAAACAATGTTGGGCTGGGGTTGCAAACACACAAAGCATAACACGATGTTGGGTGGAGGTTGAAAACAGACAAAGCACAACACAATGTTGGGTTGGGGAGATGCACACCTCAATGTTGGGTTGGGGGTTGCAAACAGACAAAGCACAACACAATGTTGGGCTGGGGTTGAAGACAAAGCACAACACAAGGTTGGGTTGGGGAACACAAGGTTGGGTTGGGGACTGCAAACAGGCAAATCACGACACAATGTTGGGCTGCAAACAGACAAAACAACACAATGTTGGGTTGGGGGTTGCAAACAGACAAAGCATAACACAATGTTGGGTTGGGGGGGGGGGGGTGTAAACAGACAAACCACAGCAATGTTTGGATGGGGCTGCAAACAGACAAAGCACGACACAATGTTGGGTTGGGGGTTTGCAAACAATACAAGATCACATAGCTCTTGTCCACACATTTACTTCTTTATTGTTCTTACAGATTTGAGTCATCATTTTTCGATCGTGGATTTGACACTCAATTGCGCCAGCTGGGTGAAAAGATCGGTCGTCGAATTTCTAATACTCATTAAAGATGAGGACGTTTGGACTGTAATGAAAAGTGAGGGCGTTCGTGCAAAGCTTAGGAGTTTGTGGATTGTAAGGAGGTCAAAGTAAATGACAGCTGTGACTACTGCAAAGCTGTCTAACGGCCCACACGAGTCACTTGGTTGCGAATAACGTTGATGACGACTCACATGATTCACCTGGTTGTTGATGACAACCCATATGATTCACCTGGTTGAGAATAACGTTGATGACGACTGACACGACTCACCTGGTTGAGAATAACGTTGATGTTGATCCACACAACTCACCTGGTTGAGAATAACGTTGATGTTGATCCACACAACTCATCTGGTTGAGAATAACATTGATGATGACCCGCACGACTCAACGCTGATGACGACCCACACGACTAACCTGGTTGTTGATGACAACCCGCACGACTCACCTGGTTGAGGATAACGTTGACGATGTGCTGAGTGACCCCCTCATCGACGAAGGCGTTCTGGTTTTCCCGTGAGCTTTGGGACACGCTGGACACGGCCTCGGTCAGGGCCAGCATCAGGTCAGCGTGACCTGTGGCCGTCTCGAACAGACCCACGATGGTGGAGATGCACCCTGAAACACCGCACAGTACACATCCTGAAACACTGCACCGTACACACCTTGAAACACGGCACCGTACACACACCCTGAAACACCGCATCACACGTACAACCTGGAATATCTCCCAGAACACACCTTGAAACACTGCACCCCATAAACCTGCACCATCATGTCTGAAACATCACACCACATACACCCTGAAACACGTACCGCACCTTACATACACCACGAAACCACCCATAACACCTCCTGAAACACCCCTCAGTACACTGAAATACACCCGGTACACCCTGAAACGCCACACAGTAAGTACACCCAGGCACTACCCAGTACACGCTGACACACAACACGGTACACCGTGAAACACCACACAGTACACCCTCAAACATTGCACAGAAGAGACACGCAGATCTAAACGCGTGCGCATGCAACCCCCTCCTCCGCCCCCTCTACACACAAGGTTACGATACGTGGTGTGTTACGATACCTGGTGTGGTTCCTATAGTGCTGCGCTGTTTGGGTCCGGCAGCGGCGATGTTGCCTATGGCCTGGACTACCGGGGTTTGAACCTCGCAGTCGTGCACAGTCTGCAGCACGCGGTGCAGCGCCGGGATGGCACCGTTCTGCATCAGCAGCTCGGCGTACTCCGTCTTCTTCGCCAGCTCCTTCAACACCTGCACAGCCACGCCACGGTCAGTGTCTGGTTACAGCAGTCACTTAGCACAGCTACATCACGGTCAGTGTCTGGTTACAGCAGTCACAACACAGCTACACCACAGTCAGCGTCTGGTTACATCAGTCAGTTAGCACAGTGTCTGGTTACAGCAGTCACTTAGCACAGCTCATCACAGTAAAGCTTTCTGGTTACAGCAGTAAAACGTTAAAAAGTTTTACAGCTAAAACCTCAGCGTCTGGTTACAGCAGTCAGTACACAGCTACACCACAGTCAGTGTCTGGTTACAGCAGTCACAACACAGCTACACCACAGTCAGTGTCTGGTTACAGCAGTCACAACACAGCCACGCCACGGTCAGTGTCTGGTTACAGCAGTCACTTAGCACAACTTCACGACAGTCAGTGCCTGGTTACAGCAGTCACTTAGCACAGCTACACCACAGTGTCTGGTTACAGCAGTCATTTAGCACAGCTACATCACGGTCAGTGTCTGGTTACAGCAGTCACAACACAGCTACACCACAGTGTCTGGTTACAGCAGTCACAACACAGCCACACGACGGTTGGTGTCTGGTTACAGCAGTCAGTTAGCACAGCTACACCATAGTCAGTTTCTGGTTACAGCAGTCACTTAGCACAGCTACACTACGATCACTGTCTGGTTACAGCAATAACTTAGCACAGCTACACCACGATCACTGTCTGGTTACAGCAATAACTTAGCACAGCTACACTACGATCACTGTCTGGTCTCTCCCTCTCCCCACCCCCTCTATCTCCACACTCTCTCTCTCTCGCTAGTATTTATTTAGGCCTCCAGCCAATCTATATACCTAACTTTTTTCTTTTTTTTAACCAACATTTGTTTTGACCGTTTCCTACCAGTGATTTTTTGTTTCCTCTTAGTTGTCAAGTCTCGTTTATTGTCGGCTTTGTAAAGCTAGAGTTTACTTCGAACTGTTCGTTCGCCATTCATCTGTGTTTCCATTTCAACTGTATGTAAATGAGCTCACCGCGTATAGGCCACAAGCTTGTTGGTGAGCCCATGAAGAGAGAGAGAGAGAGAGAGAGAGAGAGAGAGAGAGAGAGAGAGAGAGAGAGAGAGAGAGAGAGAGAGAGAGAGAGACAGACAGACAGACAGACAGACAGACAGACAGGAGACAGACAGACAGACAGACAGACAGACAGAGACAGAGAAACAGAGAGAGAGACAGACAGAGAGACAGACAGACAGAGATAGAGAGACAGAGAACGGGGGGAAGAGAGAGAGACGAGAGAGAGAGGGGAGAGAGAGAGAGAGAGAGAGAGAGAGAGAGAGAGACGAGAGAAGACAGAGGGAGAGAGAAGAGAAGAGAGAGAGAGAGAGAGAGAGAGAAGAGAGAGAGAAGAGAGAAGAGAGAGAGACAGACAGACAGACAGACAGACAGACAGACAGACAGACAGACAGACAGACAGACAGACAGACAGAGATGCAGACAGACAGAGACAGACAAACAGACAGGCAAACAGAGAGAAAGAACGCTTACGGTGGCGGAGAGCTGCACGACGAAGTTTTCGGTGGACTTGAGCAGCCTGATGAAGGCGGGGACGCCGCCACTGCTGATCAGCTGTTCCTGCACCTCGGGTCTCTCGATGACGTTCAGCAGCAACTGCAGGACCGGCACCTTGCACTCGTCCGCTACCGTTGCCTTGGCAACCTTGCTGATCACCGGCACGCCGCCTGCAGGACGACAGGTAAGACAGACACAAAGGGGTGGATGTTAGCACCGAATACCGCACAGAGTCCCACTGCTGTGAAGCAAGATTAGAGAGAGAGAGAGAGAGAGAGAGAGAGAGAGAGAGAGAGAGAGAGAGAGAGAGAGAGAGAGAGAGAGAGAGAGAGAGACAGACAGACAGACAGACAGACAGACAGACAGACAGACAGACGAGACAGACAGACAGAATCAACAATGGAAGGTAAGTAAACATGGTGTCTAACGTCCACAGACACCATAAGGCTTATTTGGGACGGGAAAATGTGTGTGTGTGGTGGGGGGGGGCAGAAAGAGAGGACTAGCTCGTCCGCGCGCTCCGACCAGCAAAGACCGAAGAGATCGTCTGCCACCGCCAGGATAACACAGTTAAGGAGGTGGGGACCCCGCCAGTGCGAAGCAACTTGTGTGTGTGTGTGTGTGTGTGTGTGTGTGTGTGTGTGTGTGTGTGTGTGTGTGTGTGTGTGTGTGTGTGCGCGCGAGAAATACAATATTATGACCATATACCTGATCATTTTTGAAGTTTAATTGTATACATTATTGTTGATCTTGTAAAACGCGGTGCATTCACCCTCGTCGGTGAGACTCAGCGCTGTACAGAAATGACCCTTCTTTTTCTTATCATCATTCATCATCATCATCATCATCATCATCATCATCATCACCATCACCACCACTACCACCACCACTACCACCACCACCACCACCACCACCACCATCATCATCATCATCATCATCATCATCATCATCATCATCATCATCATCATCATCATCATCATCATTTTTTTTAATCCTCCTCCTCTTCCTCTTCCTCATCATTCATTATTCTCTCACCGTTGAGATAGAAGGGTTCCCAGTTGGGGTTGACGCCTTCGCTGGAAGGGTCGGTGAGGTTCCTGAGACAGGTGCCAGCGGCGGCCACCTCCTCCTCCATGTCGGAGCCCAGCATGCGGAGCAGGTTCTTCCAGACAGGCAGCTTCTCCAGCCGCAGCGAGAGGAAGAGCTCCAGCATGCTGACGAACTGCTTGATGGCGCAGATCTCCACTGCCCCGTGGTTCTGAGAGTTGATGGCGTCCACCTGCACATTCCCAGAGGACACGGGTTTCCCTTACAACCAGCAAAGCGTCAGCTAGTGCGTGAGAACAAAAGGGAGAGTGAGAACGAGGAAACGTGAGAACAGGTAAGAACGAGATAAAGGAAGAGTGTAAACAAGTAAGAGTGAGAACAAGGAAGAATGAGAACAAAATTAATAAGAATGAGAACAAGGAAGAATGAAATTAAGTAAAAGTGTGAACAAGGAAGAATGAGAACAGGCAAGAATGAGAACAAGCAAGAGTTAGAAAAAGGAAGAATAAGCACTAGCAAGAGTGAGAACACGGAAGCCTACTGATACGTCATCGCGCGTTAACTCCGGGATGGACACTGCTGAGGTTGCCGTGGTTCTGCATATCTAGTCATATGAATTGATCAGATGTTTTATGCCTTATTTGTGGGTTGTATGCTCTTAATGTATAACTGAGTGATGTATGCTAGTGTGCGTCTGGCGCTGTGAACACGCTATGTTTTGTGTGGAAAGTTCCATGTATAAAAGGTCACTCACTCAGTCATGCTTATATGTATATAAATGATGCCTGTAATTTTATATTTACTCATCAGTAACTTAGCAAGGACTAGTTGTTAGACAGGTTTTTGACTGAACCTAAGCTACAGTCCTTGTAAAATAAAGTTTTCGAGTTCGAGTTCTCTGCACCCCTCTTCCCCCGCACAGACCTTAGCCCCCAGGTCTGTCAGGCTGACCATCGTGTCCTGAATCCCTGAGGACACGGCCAGCAAGAACAGGGTGCTGCCAAGTCATCCTGGGTCTACAGCTTCAGAAACAATCCCTCCTCCCTCCCATCCTCCCTCCCTTTCTCCTCCACCCCTCCCCTCCCCCGCATACAAACACACAAATATACAGACCTTAGCCCCTAGTTCTATCAGGGTGACCATCGTGTCCTGAATCCCCAAGGACACGACCAGCAAGAACAGGGTGCTGCCAAGTCGTCCTGGGTCTACAGCTTCAGAAACATCCCGCCCCCCTCCCATCCTCCCGCTCTCTACACCTCCACCCCCACCACACACACACTTGCACACAAACACACGTATATACAGACCTTAGCCCCCAGTTCCATGAGACTGACTACTGTGTCCTGAATTTTTGAGGACACGGCAAACAGGTCGTCCTGGGTCTGCAGCTTGAGAAACATCCCGCCTCCCTCCCTTCCTCTTTCTGCATCCCCACCCCACCCCAACCACACACACACACACACACACACACACACACACACACACACACACACACACACACACAAACACACGTATATACAGACCTTAGCCCCCAGTTCTATCAGGCTGACGACCACTATGTCCTGAATCCCTGAGGACACGGCCAGCAGGAACGGGGTGCTGCCAAGTCGTCCTGGGTTACAGTTTCAGAAACATCCCGCCTCCCTCCCTTCATCTTTCTGCACCCCCCCCCCCCCCCACCCACACACACACACACACACACACACACACACACACACACACACACACACACACACACACACATACACACAAAGACAGATATATACAGACCTTAGCCCCCATTTCTATCAGGCTGACCACCGTGTCCTGAATGCC
The DNA here is from genome assembly GCA_018857735.1 of Alviniconcha marisindica. Classification (NCBI taxonomy): domain Eukaryota; kingdom Metazoa; phylum Mollusca; class Gastropoda; family Provannidae; genus Alviniconcha; species Alviniconcha marisindica. The sequence goes on along the minus strand of JABMCL010000732.1, from coordinate 77,520 downwards.
TGAGGACACGGCCAGCAGGAACGGGGTGCTGCCCAGGTCATCCTGGGTCTGCAGCTCCAGGGAGTCCGGGTCGTTCTCCACGAACCTCTCCAGAGACTTGATGTAGCCGCGGTAGGCGCAGTGGTGGATGTGGCTCCATCCCGTCTCGTCCGGCTCGTTCATGCTGCAGCTCTGATGGCCTCACTCTCACCTGCAAGGTGGGACAATGACTATATAGCTGCCACATGACAAGGAGACAGAAAGTTTATTGACCTGTTTACCACATTAACGTTAAATATATGTGTGTGCGGGTGTATAATTATGTGTGCAAGAATGGCTGCAGTCGAGAGTGTGTGTGTGTGTGCGGGTGCATTGGGCGGTTCATGCGGGGTTGTTAGCTCCCTTGACTTTTGACCGGCATCGTTTAAGTCCCTTGGCTGCTTTTACTTCCGGTGCGTACTTTCTTCACAATGTGAGAATGAGACATAGGTAAAGACAGAGATAATTTTTACGCACTTATTTTATTATGAGCCGATGTGTCAAAGACAATTTTTTCGTATTTATGCATTGTATAATCTTGAATAAAGAAGATTTATTTCAATTTTACAGGGAGACACAGAAAATGTTCATAGCTATTACAATACAAGGAGACACGTAATGTGCGTGACTATCACAGTTTAGGGAGACACAAAATATATACGTCACTACCACGTTTCAGGGAGACACCAAAATATATACGTCACTATTACATTTCAGGGAGACACAAAATATACGTCACTGTCACATTTCAGGGAGACACAAAATATATACGTCACTATCACATTTCAGGTGACATAAAACATACGTCACTGTCACATTTATCGCATTACAGGAGATACAAAATATTTGTTGCTATCACATTAGAGGGAGACAAATATTTAGGGAGACACAAAACGTAAGCGACTATCGCATTACAGGAGATACAAAATATCTGTGGCTATCACATTAGAGGGAGACAAATATTTAGGGAGACACAAAACGTACGCGACTATCGCATTACAGGAGATACAAAATATCTGTGGCTTTCACATTAGAGGGAGACAAATATTTAGGGAGACACAAAACGTACGCGACTATCGCATTACAGGAGACACAAAATATTTGTTGCTATAACATTACAGGGAGGCAAATAAAATGTACGTGACTATTACAATGCAAGGATACACTGTTCGAGTGTTTGCTATCAACATTTGACTGTTCGTGTCCAGATCATGTCAAGATAATTCGTCTCCTTTGAGCACCTCCTCGGAATAAGCGTTTCTTGTTCAAGTCTCCGCAGACCAGGACAGGGTCAGGCGAAGACTGGAGAAGAACAACTGATGAGCACAGAAGAGCAAATGATGAACAAAGAAGAACAAATGATGCGCAAAGAAGAACAAATGATCAACAAAGAAGAACAAATGATGAACAAAGAAGAACAAATGATGAGCAAAGAAGAACAAATGATGAACAAAGAAGAACAAATGATGAACAAAGAAGAACAAATGATGAACAAAGAAGACAAGTGATGAGTAACATAACAAAACAGTTGAACCAAAAGCAGATGCGTATCCCACATCATTTTTCACCGTTTAATTGTTGTTTAAATGTTTTGTAGCTTGAAAAAGGGGTTTACCCCGAACATTCGCATGCTGGTTTTTTGTCAGAATAAATAACATTCTTTTGAACCTTTTATGTGCTTTGGATCTTGTTTTAGAACGCTAGCGGTCATTCTTGTTTCAGAATTGTTGGTTCAAGAACACTTCAAATGGAGAACCCACCGGTCGAGTGCATTAACAACATCCGGTTAACACCGAGACAGCTGAGAAGATCAACAGGAAGCTTTTCAAGCAAACCTGATAATCGGATTAAAGATTTGTAAGAGGGACCAGTCAAGTGGATGTCTAAAAACTTGGCACACCAACAGAAGAAATATAACGGCATATTGTAAGCCTCGTGATTCCAAGCGCGCACCCACAACCACGTCACGCACAGATAGGTTCCCAGAGACGCACGCCATGACAAAAGACATACTCCACAATGAGCGACTTTACTGGCTTGAGCACCGCACTGCCCATATAGGCCCAGCGCCACCTGGCTAGTGTAGGGGAGATCATTTGCAGCTGACTTGAGCTTTGTCAAAGCCCCAAATATGCCCAGCGCCACCAAGCGGGGCGATCCGCAGCTAAGTCGCCCATTACGCGCAGCCCCCTAACTTATAACAGTGTCCACAAACTTACAGCACAGCGCTTGGCCCAGTTTCACGCGGACACAATGTAATGTAAAAAAGTATTTGTAAGGCGCTTACACCTAACGTGAGCCCTAAGCCCGAAACCACGCAAGCCACTAGTGATGACGTAAATCAAAAGGCGGCGCACACAACTCTGCAAGCGACCGGATATCTCAGGAAGCCTGACCCACACCGACACTGGCATGTTATCAGAACGCTGGCAGGTTGGCAGATGATCATAGTTCAGGAGCTGTGTGAGAGTCGAGGTGGCCGTCCTGGGCTGTCCGTCCTAACGAGCCTTTTGGTTTCCGTGGACGTAAAGCTATATTGAACCATGCTTCGGCATTGGTCTCAGCTTGTCCCTAATATGTCAACTGACATCTGAGGACATTAGGCAACACTACCTACCTACCTGGCAGATGATCAGAGCACTGGCATATGATCAGAACACTGGCAGACGGATGATCAGAACACTGGCATATGATCAGAACACCGGCAGATGATCAGAACGCTGGCAGGTTATCAGAACACTGGCCGATGATCAGAACACTGGCAGGTTATCAGAACACTAGCAGGCTATCAGAACACTGGCAGATGATCAGAACACCGGCAGATGGTCAGAACACTGATAGGTTATCAGAACGCTGGCAGATGGTCAGAACACTGGCACATGATCAGAACACTGACGGGTAATCAGAACACTGGCAGATGATCAGAACACTGGCAGGTTATCAGAACACGGGCAAATGATCAGAATACTGGCAGGTTATCACACCATTGGCAGGTTATCACAACACTGGCGGGTAATCAAAACACTGGCAGGCAGGTGGTCAGAACACTGGCAGATTATCAGAACTCTGGCAGGTTGTTGTTGTTGATGTTGATCGCTTTTGTATAGCACTATTCTCCGTTCTCGAGCAGACTCACTGCGCTCTTTTCGCACGTGACTCTCAACAAGTGACTGCATGTAGCTTTTGTCAGCGCGCTTTGAATATCCACCCAACTGGTGCAGCTGCAGCGCTGTTTGGTTATCAGAACACTGTTTGGTTATCGGAATACTGCTTGGTTATCGGGACACTGGTTATCAGAACACTGTTTGGTTATCCGAACACTGGCAGCTAGTTATCAGAACACTCACAGGTTATCAGAACGCTGACAAGTTATTAGAATGCTGGCAGCTTATCAAAACGTTGGCAGTTAATCAGAAGTCTGGCAGGTTATCAGAACACTGGCAGGTTATCAGACAGCGTGTAGTGTTGAAGAGTTAGCCCACGTCCCCAGCGGGCCTGTTTGTGTGAAGCTGCCAAGCGATCGCTGGCAGCGTGGTGCCGGCAACTGAGTGCGGGATTATCGCCCCTCCTGACAGCTAACTGACACCGGCCCACGACAGCACTGCGCAAGGCACTCCGCTCGGATCTCCTCACTTCACTGTCACGGCAGTGGCCGAGGGGTCTGGCCGCTTTTACTGTTGCTTTACGTCCACGTTGGTTGGAGTGTTGCTTTACGTCCACGTTGGTTGAAGTGTTGCTTTTGAAGTGTTGCTTTTGAAGTGTTGCTTTACGTCCACGTTGGTTGAAGTGTTGCTTTACGTCCACGTTGGTTGGAGTGTTGCTTTACGTCCACGTTGGTTGAAGTGTTGCTTTACGTCCACGTTGGTTGAAGTGTTGCTTTACGTCCACGTTGGTTGAAGTGTTGCTTGACGTCCACATTAGTTGAAGTGTTGCTTTACGTCCACGTTGGTTGAAGTGTTGCTTTACGTCCACGTTGGTTGACGTGTTGCTTTACGTCCACGTTGGTTGAAGTGTTGCTTGACGTCCACATTAGTTGAAGTGTTGCTTTACGTCCACGTTGGTTGAAGTGTTGCTTCACGTCCACGTTAGTTGAAGTGTTGCTTTACCTCCACAGAAACCGTAGGTTTATTAGGGACGGGAGCCCACGACGGCCACCTCAACTTTCACACAGCTCCTGAGCTCTGCATAATTATTAATGACAATTTTTAAATAAGCTTGTCTTGGATATAAAAACGTCCACAGAGACCATAAGGCTTATTAGGGACGGGGAGCCCAGGACGGCCACCTCGACTTTCACACAGCTCCTGAACTCTGCAGGTCCTGGCGTGGACATCACAATAATGTCTACGATCAGATGTTCAAGTTCAATGTTGCTTTACGTCCATAGAAACCATCAGGCTTATTAGGGACGGGAATCCCAAGACGGCCACCTCTTCTTTCACATAGCTCCTGACCTCTGAAGTCTGACAGTTTCCTGTCCACGCTTAAAAAACAAAACAAAAAACAAACTCTAGGACGATACAGCGGGTCAGGCAAGTTACTATGCCAGATAGGCAGGGTACCACACCTAATAGGCAGAGTATACACAATGTAGGCAGGGTACACACCAGGTAGGCAGGGTATGCACCAGGTAGGAAGGGTATACATCAGGTAGGCGGGGTATGCACCAGGTAGGCGGGGTATGCACCAGGTAGGAAGGGTATACACCAGGTAGGCAGGCAGGGTGCTACACCAGGTAGGCAGGATATGCACTAGGTAGGCAGGGTATACACCAGGTAGGCAGGGTATCAGGTAGGTAAGTTACACACCAGCTAAGCAGGATGTCACGCCAGGCAGGCAGGATACACACCAGGTACAAGCAGGGTATCGCGCCAGGTAGTCAGGGTACTACACCAGGTCGGCAGGATACACACCAGGTATAAGCAGGGTATCACGCCAGGTAGGCAGGTCCCCACGAGATGCGTGGAAGAGGACGCTGTTTTGTGCAAGCAGAACGGGCAGAGAAATTAAGCCTCTCAGAAGGGCAATGTCGGTCGATACAGTCCAGCAGCTTCAGACAGCCTGAGTCAGGGCCGGTGGAGACAGCAGGGACGGCCTTCCCTCTGCCCAGCCTCACAAATCGTTGTCCATAATAATGTCAGCCCGACATCTGAGGACATTCAGCCCCACGTCATCTCACAAGTCCACAGTCCATCCCCCTCTGCTCCAGCATGCAGCCAACAGGTTCTTTGCGGCCTCGTCTCTTCCACCAACAGTGTCACCCCATTGAACACCCTGCTGAAGCGTGTCACCCCACTGAACACCTTGCTGAAGCGTGTCACACTGCTGAACACCCTGCTGAGGCGTGTCACACTACTGAACACCTTGCTGAAAAGTGTCACCCCATTGAACACCCTGATGAAGCACGTCACCCTACTGAACACCTTGCTGAAGCGTGTCACACTGCTGAACACCTTCCTGAGGCGTGTCACCCTACTGAACACCTTGCTGAAAAGCGTCACCATACTGAACATCTTGCTGAAACGTGTCACCCTACTGGACACCTTCCTGAAGCGCGTCACCGTGACTGAACATCTTGCTGAGGCGTGTCACCCTACTGAACACCTTGCTGAAAAGCGTCACCATACTGAACATCTTGCTGAAACGTGTCACCCTACTGGACACCTTCCTGAAGCGTGTCACCCTACTGGTGATTGGAGAGCATCGTGACCTGACCAAACACCGACATCTCGTGGTGACTGGAGAGTATTGCGACAAGCAACACAACGACCTAACACCAACATTCTGCTGGTGATTGGAGAGTATCGTGACCTGACCAAACACCGACATCTCGTGTGATTGGTGATTGCGACAAGCAACACAACGACCTAAAACCAACATTCTGCTGACCAAACACCGACATCTCGTGGTGACTGGAGAGCATCACTGGAGAGTGTCTAGACAAACAACATCGTGACCAAACACCGACATCTCGTGGTGACTGGAGAGCACCACTGGCGAGTATCTAGACAAACAACATCGTGACCAAATACCGACATCTCGTGGTGACTATAGAGATCATCGTGACCTGCGTGCAGCACAGTGACCATTTTCCTCCAGTGTGAACCACGCCGGCTGCTGCTGCCGCTAACACGTCCATCATTGGCCGGGTGGGCGAGGGAGCATGCATTATTTACCCAACCCCACCCCAGCTGCGAAATCAGACGTCTGCTCCTTGTGAAGGTTACTGCTGTGAGTCGATTGAAATCAGTGGCTGCCGAGAATCCTTACACCTTTCCTGCCCTCCTCTTGTACTGTATAGATCTGTCTGTCTGTCTGCTGAGACTGATACAACTACAAATGCAGGAACTGCTGTTTAGTTTTGATAGTGGATGAAGATGGTGATTGTGGGCCAAACATCGGGTTCGGTTCCGGATGGGGGACTGATGCACCCAGCAGGCTCTTTGTGAAGGGAGTACGATCTTCTGTCTCTCCATTTTTTTTTCTCTGTCAGATTTACTCTGTTTAAGGTCTACCAGATCTAAATATAAAATATAACGCCTCAACAATTAACTGCTTGCTTGTTTGTGTGCTTTTTTTTTCTTCTTCTACACTTCAATCTAAAATTAATGATGAAGAGACTGATAAAAAGAATATATATAGAGAGACATTTGTAAGCAAGGTTTTTCGCCTTGCGCCGCAAAATATCCCCCGTTGTGTGATAGACATTGTAAGTCACTGTTGTTGCCAGTATACTACACTAGTATTTTTATTTGCCTACTTTGCACTATGTCTGATTATTAGTTATCGTACATCAACACATCTAGTGTGGTTGAAAAGATATCAATGGTACCTCCCCGCACGCGCACGCACGCACAGACACGCACGCACGCACGCACAGACACGCACGCACGCACTCACATACACACAACGCGACGCGCCGCACGCACGCACGCACACGCCCACACACACACACACACACACACACGGACTAAGAAACATTCAGTGACGTTTATAACATCGAGGCTACAAGAGTTTACGAATATAATTATGTCTTAGCCAACTGTCATAATAGCAAACCGATTTTTGTTTTTTTCTGCACAACACTCCGGCTCACGATGACGCATCACCATGTCAGGTTTGGTTACAAACGGTTGAACGGTGGTGAAGGTTCAGACCGCCCTCCCGGCATCCCGCCCCCTCGCCCCCCCCCCTCCCATCCCCACCCCCCACCTCCAACACACAAAGGCTCCTTCCCCACAACCGACGTGTCCTACATTCAACAATAAATAATGGTATCGCTGACAGTGAAATTGCCAAAGGTCACGAAAGGCAACAGACCCCGCAGTTCATGCCCCGAGTACAGAAGACAATCACAGCGATGACGGCGAACGTACAAGACCGACCACTCGTATACCATTTTAACCTGTTGAAACCTGGGTGTGTGCGTGTTGGTGGGGGTGGGGGTGGGGCGTAGTGTGTGTGTGTGTGTGTGTGTGTGTGTGTGTGTGTGTGTGTGTGTG
>JABMCL010000732.1:62500-67500 GCA_018857735.1 Alviniconcha marisindica | reverse complement strand
GGCTGTCTTTCCACAGTGAAACAGTCGTCACCTTTACCACGGTTGTCCCAGTCAATGTTATATATCCTCTGTCTTTCCACAGTGAAACAGTCGCCACCTTTACTAAGGCTGTCCCAGTCATGATCAGTGCCTCTCCCATTAACTACAACTCTCTCCCAAACATGATCAGCGCCTGTCCCATTTAACACAGATCTGTCCCAAACATGACCAACGCCCCTCCCATTTAACACAGCTCTGTCCTAAAACATAATCAACACTATTCCAATTGAATACAGCTCTATCCTAAAACATAATCAACACCATTCCCATTGAATACAGCTCTGTCCTAAAACAAAATCAACGCCTTTCCCATTGAATACAGCTCTGTCCTAAAACATAATCAACACTATTCCAATTGAATACAGCTATGTCCTAAAACAATCAACACCATTCCCACTGAATACAGCTCTGTCCTAAAACATAATCAACACTATTCCCATTGAATACAGCTCTGTCCTAAAACATAATCAACACTATTCCCATTGAATACAGCTCTGTCCTAAAACATAATCAACACCATTCCCACTGAATACAGCTGTCCTTTTTTTTTTTTAAATCAGCATCATTCCCATTGAATACAGCTCTGTCCTAAAGCATAAATCAACACCATTCCCATTGAATACAGCTCTGTCTTATTTTTTTTTTAAATCAGCATCATTCCCATTGAATACAGCTCTGTCCTAAAACATAAATCAACACCATTCCCATTGAATACAGCTGTCCTTTTTTTTTAAAATCAGCATCATTCCCATTGAATACAGCTCTGTCCTAAAACATAAATAAACACCATTCCCATTGAATACAGCTGTCCTATTTAAAAAAAAAATCAGCATCATTCCCATTGAATACAGCTCTTTCCTAAAACATAAATCAACACCATTCCCATTGAATACAGCTGTGTCCTATTAAAAAAAAAATCAGCATCATTCCCATTGAATACAACTCTGTCCTAAAACATAAATCACGGCCATCCCCATTGAATACAGCTCTGATAATATCATCACCATCATCATCATCATCACATAAAATAACTCATAATGATCGTTACACAATCAGACCTTAGTTACTTGGGGTGCGCGTGACCAAAATGCACGACCAGACGACTACGTGTTTACTGAAGCGGAAACAAGTTGATTTAGTACGCCTGGACAAACAGGGTTGTGTTGTCGCTCTCTCTGTGACCAAAGAGCCGTGACGCTGTGTAAGTAAACATGGTGTTTAACGTCCACAGAAACCGTATGGCTTATTACGGACGGGGAGAAGGGGGGGTGGGGGGAGGGGGTATGGAGATGGGGGGAGAAGGAGATTATATACCTAACGCTACACTGTCACCACCAGAATGACTTCTGCATTAATATGGGCAGCGATGAGAGCCATTTTAATGTTTCAGTAGGAAGTGATGGACAAAGTCACAAGACAGTGTCCACGAACCACAACCTTTTTGAAGAGAAAGGAGAGCCGAAGCGGTACCGAACCGAGGTCCTTCCGCTTACCAGCCTAACGCCTTACCGCTGGGCCAAACCGGCTCACACCTACACGTCTACCGTTGAAGTGTTGCTTCCCGTCCACAGAAACCGTAGGTTTATTAGGGACGGGAGCCCAGGACGTCCACCTCGACTTTCACACAACTCCTGAGCACGTCTACTTCTTCTTTGTTGCTTTACGTCCTCGGAAGCGAGATGGCTTATTAGGGACGGGAACAGAGTGGGAAGGGGACAAAGAGTGAAGGCTCGACCGCGGAAACTGCCCGAAAAAGACCGGAGAGACCGTGGACCGCCGCCAGAACAATAGAAGTGTTAAGGCGGTGTCCCCTCGCCATTGCCCAGCGACTTGTGCACTGCGCAATTGCTGTTTCAACTGCTGTGCTTGGGCAGTCACAAAGACAATGTTCGTTGCACTGCTGTTGATGAACAACTTGGACAACTCAAAGCAAAAGAAGTCCAACCTTCGCAGCCCAGCTCCACCTCCCTGCTCATGATCTCTTCTGGGCTAACTTGAAGGTCCAGCTCCACCTCCCTCCTCTAAGATCTCTTGATCTTTTGATCTCGCCTGGAACCTTGATACGTCTACCCCAGGACTTATGTATATGTAGGTCGATCCATGGTCCACCTGCTATGTGAGCCGGTGTGGCCTAGCGGTAAGGCAAGGCGTTAGGCTGGTAAGCAAAGGAACCTAGGTTCGAATCCGCTTCGGCTCTCCTTTCTCTTCAACAGTTGTGGTCTGTGGACACTGTCCTGTGACTTTGTCCCTCACAATTATGAAACATTAAAATGGCTCTCATCGCTGCCCATCTTAATGAAGGAGTCATTCTGGTGGTGACAGTCTAGCGATAGGTATATAATCTCCCTCTTCCCCCATCTCCATACCCCTTTCTCCACTTCTCCCCTTCTCCCTGTCCCTAATAAGCCTTATGGCTTCTGTGGACGTTAAAACATCACGTTTACTTACTTACTTACTTACATACGTCTGCCTGCTGGTCCACTCCCGGTGGGCGCTGTCTGTCAGCGAAAAACGAGTATAGCGGCTCACTAGTGTCAAAAGACAAAATTACTAATTATGTCCAGATAATTACAATAAGTGTGTGTGTGTGTGTGTGTGTGTGTGTGTGTGTGTGTGTGTGTGTGTGTGTGTGTGTGTGTGTGTGTGTGTGTATGTTTCCACATAATTGTAATTATGTACTTTTGACGCAAGCATGCCGTTGGAAGCACCACGAAAGGCTCATAATTACTGTTATGTGAACATAATTAGTCGTGTTATGTTTTTGACGCATTGAAGCCGTTGGAACCAAGCGTCAAAAGACATATTTAAACATATGTAAAGATAATTAGTGATTATGTTCAGAGGGAAACCAGGACCGGTGGGCTCTGTATGTGAGAGGGAAACCAGGACCGGTGGGCTCTGTATGTGAGAGGGAAACCAGGACCGGTGGGCTCTGTCTATCAGAGGAAAACCAGGACCGGTGGGAGCTGTCAGAGGGAAACGGGGACCGGTGGGAGCTGTCAGAGGGAAACCAGGACCGGTGGTTGCTGTCTGACAGAGGGAAACCAGGACCGGTGGGAGCTGTCTGACAGAGGGAAACCAGGACCGGTGGGAGCTGTCTGACAGAGGGAAACCAGGACCGGTGGGCTGTTTATCAGAGGGAAACCAGGACCGGTGGGAGCTGTCTGACAGAGGGAAACCAGGACCGGTAGCTTCGGGCCGTGTGTTATAAGCACGGCGTGTTTTTAATCACACTGCACTTCCAAATTAACTGTCGTCGCAACAAAGCCGCTTTCACAGACTAATGTCGGAAATGACTGCGGTTTGGAAAGCTCGGCTAAAATCAATAAAGGTACTGCACTGGTTTACTTGATCGAGCTTGTGGAAAAGACGGCGTTTTTAGTAGGTGAGGGTGATCCAATTCCTTGCCGCGTGGCTGGTTTTGCTCTCCGGCGATGAATGAGCGAGTCGATCACTTCACATGTAAGTGGACTGAAAGCCTCCCCTAAAGAAAAGGTAGCTCTTACAGCTCTCAACATTCGTACGTTCTAACCTTGTTTTGATTTTTTTTTTTTTTTTTTTTTTTTTTCCGTGTGTTCCCTTGTGGGTTTATTCCTGTTTTGCGTAACGTGACGGTAACGTAGGTCACGTAACAGGCCACAAGGCAGCCAGTCATTTCTAGTCCCCTCCTCCTCTCCACCCTCCTCCCCCCCCCCCCCCCCCCCCCCCCCTCCCGCCCCCGCCCACTTCTCTCTCTGAGCTGACCCAATGTGGTTGACGGAGCGTTAAAATCAAGAACTCTCTCCCCTCCCCCCCCCCCCCCCCAAAAAAAAACAACAACAACAACAACCCCACAACAACAACAAACAAACAAAAAAACATTGAAAAACAAAACATAAACCATTAAAAACAACAACAACAACAACAAAACAACAACAACAACAAACCCAACCAAACAAACAAAAGCAACAACAACAAAACTCATACTAGGGGGTTTACTTCCCCCCCCCCCCCCCCCTCCTCCCCCTCCCCCCCTTTTGTGTTGTTCTTTCACCCCAAAGACGTGTTATTTTCCCCCCCACACACAACAGAAGCGGCTCACAAACGACACCATTCTTCTTTTATTCAATGTACCAGTGAATGAGCGTTCACTGTATCGAAACAGCCAGATGGGTGACAAAGTGTTCGTGGTGGGGAGTGCATTGTAAGGCTGGGGTCCGTCTGTCAATGGAAGCGTGGGGTGTGCTGAAAGGCAGACTTAGGCACCCACCCTTAGAAATACCCGCTTTCTTAACGCCGGTCGACAAATGGCAATAACTGGCGGCAGGTTTCACGGATATCGGCGTTTTTCACCCCAAACTGGCGGCAGTTATTGCCATTTGTGTTGGGGTGAAACACGCCGAAATCTGTGAAACACGCCGCCAATTAGGGGTGAAACACGCCGCAATTTAGGGGTGAAACACGCCGAAATCTGTGAAACACGCCGCCAGTTAGGGGTCAAACTTTTGGGTGAAACCCGCCGCCATATTGGGGTAAAACCCGACACAGGATTCGCCACAAGTTTGGGGTGAAACCCACCACAAGTTTGGGGTGAAACCCACCACAAGTTTGGGGTGAAACCGGCCACAGGTTTGGGGTGACACCCACCACAGCTTTGGGGTGAAACCCGCATCAGCTTTGGGGTGAAACCCACCACAAATTTGGGGTGAGACCCACCGCAGCTTTGGGGTGAAACCCACCACAAGGTCAACGCATTGAATGATTATTTTATTCAACAATCGATTTTAGACGATCCAAACGAAAATACTCCAAATGTAGAGTACACTGACTCTGAAATTACTGATATTATTCTTACGCACGCTGACATACATAGTGTAATAAATTTTTTAGACAAATCAAAGGCAACAGGGCCCGATATGATTCATAACAAATTGCTGATAGCTACAGTTGACATTATTACAGAACCCTTAACCATCCTATTT
>JABMCL010000732.1:40000-55000 GCA_018857735.1 Alviniconcha marisindica | reverse complement strand
TAGCACCTGTGAAATGAGAAAACTTGGAAACAGAAAAGGCAAGTTGTCACTTACTGCAAGGGCGAGTTGGTACGACTGTCGGCTTATAGCGAGCTTCACGTGCAGCATGACAGAGAAAACTGCAGGGCACAGGAAGGGGCGAATCAGGACCTAGCCATACCAAATCCCTGTAGATCAAGAGACCACTGTCGTCTGTTCATTATCACATGCAGTACCAAGTCCCTGTGGATTAAGAGCCCGCTGTCGTCTGTTCATTACCACATGCCGTACTAAGTCCCTGTGGATTAAGAGCCCGCTGTCGTCTGTTCATTACCGCATGTCGTACCAAGTCCCTGTGGATTAAGAGCCCGCTGTCGTCTGTTCATTGCCATGTCGTACCAAGTCCCTGTGGATCAACAGCCCGCTGTCGTCTGTTCATTACCGCATGTCGTACCAAGTCCCTGTGGATTAAGAGCCCGCTGTCGTCTGTTCATTGCCGCATGTCGTACCAAGTCCCTGTGGATCAACAGCCCGCTGTCGTCTGTTCATTACTACATGCCGTACCAAGTCCCTGTGGATTAAGAGCCCGCTGTCGTCTGTTCATTACCACATGCCGTACCAAGTCCCTGTGGGTCAACAGCCCCCGGCGTCGTCTTCCCCTGTCGTACCAAGTCCCTGTGGATTAAGACCCGCTGTCGTCTGTTCATTGCCGCTGTCGTACCAAGTCCCTGTGGATCAACAGCCCGCGTCGCTGTTCAACTACATGCCGTACCAAGTCCCTGTGGATTAAGAACCCGCTGTCGTCTGTTCATTACCACATGCCGTACCAAGTCCCTGTGATCAACAGCGCGTTCATGACCACCAAGTCCCTGCGCGCGCTGTCGCCTGCTCATTACCACACGCTGCACCAAGCCCTTGTGAATAAATAAAGACCCCCCACCCCCCACCCCCCGAACGCCCAGCATAGTTTCACTCTGTCCACTACCACATACAGTAGTGCCAAGTCCCTGTACGCAAAGTATAGTTATCAGCACCGTATATCAGATACCATTGGGTTGAGCTTTCCTGGACGAAGGGAGACAAACGCGCCTGAACGCTCCAAAAGTTGGTGACACGTTTTTGTAGCCGACTCTAAAAGTCCTAGGCCAGTGTATAACGGTTAGTTGGTAACTGAAATTGAACGTCCTACCAGTTGCACGTGGTTTCCCCAGGATTGACCTAAGATACTGACTTCTGTAATGAAGGGGTGGTCGTGGGGGTGGGGGTGGGGAGGAGGAGCGGGGAGGTGGGTGTGTGGTGGGGGGGGGGGGGGGGGGGGGGGGGGGGGGGGGGGGGGGGCATTTAGAGCGCTTACCAGAGTTTCGGTGCTGCTGGTTCAGTTCAGTTCAGTTCAAGATGGTGTCTATGCGCTCGGACTCGCGTTTATCTCCCAGTCGGTTACGACATCGGCATGTGTGAAACACAAATAAGACTATCCAGCCGGCCTGACCGCGTTTAAAGTTAGACACATTTTTCTGCGTTTACTGGTGCAGCCGTAACGCCTTATATAAAAATGGTTGTAAGTAAACATGGTGCTTAACGTCCACAGAAACCATAAGGTTTATTAGGGACGGGGAGAGGGAGGGGGGGGGGGGGGCGGGGGGGGGGGGGGGGGGAGGGGGGTGGGAGGGGTGGAGGTGGGGGGGGGGGGGGGGGGGGGGGGGAGAGATTATATACCCAACGCTGCACTGTAACCACCAGAATGATTTAAGCATTAAGGTAGGCAGCGATGAGAGCCATTTTAATGTTTCAGGGACAAAGCCACAAGACAGTGTCCACAGATCACAACCTTTGAAGAGAAAGGAGAGCCGAAGCGGATTCGAACCGAGGTCCCTCCGCTTACCAGCCTAACGCCTTACCGCTAGGCCAAACCGGCTCACTAAAAATGGCTGCTCTGATGCTGCCGTTATATGTGAGCTGGTGTGGCCCAGCGGTAAGGCCTTAGGCTGGTAAGCAGAGGGACCTCGGTTCCAAACCGCTTCGGCTCACATTTCTCTTCAAAAAGTTGCGGTCTGTGGACACTGTCTTGTGACTTTGTACCTCACAATTAATGAAACATTGAAATGGTTCTGGTTGTGACAGTGTAGCGATAGGTATATAATTCCCCCGCCCCCAGGCCCCGTTCTCCCCGTCCGTAATAAGCCTTATGGTTTCTGTGGGCGTTAAGCACCATGTTTACTTACTTTGCTGTCGTTATCAACAGAGGCTGTTATTTAGGAGAAAATGAACACTTGCACGGACCGACGCCAACCCACGTACTACTGTTGTACTGTGCAGTTCTCTTATTCTTAAAATGTTAAATTATATGCCTTGAGTGATGATGTGGCTTGCTGTTGAGTGTAAATGGGCCTACATGGTTCCCTATTATAATTCATCTAAGATCTGTTACTGTCACCATTTTGAGCATGTTTTTTTACTGGATCAAATGAATTTTATATGTTTATATTTTGATGCTTTGCCTGCTGGTTGTTGATCTTACATAAACATTTTATATTTATTCATTGTTCGGCTGGTTTTACTCTTACGTGGGTGCCGTAAGGCCGCTGGGGGCACTTGGAGGCAGCATATACTGCTGATCGTGTATGGAAGTTAGAGTTTTATTTATTTCAATTTTATTTAACTGCGTTTTATAGTTTTTGATTTGCAATGGTGTGACCTAGATACCTCGACACAACGATAGTTTCCCGTCTCTGACATGACCTCTGGGTCAACTGCACTTGCACGTAGTCTTACCCTAAAGTTTCAGTTCTAGTGTTTTGTTATTATTTGCAGTGACTCATTAAAATCCTTTACTTACGGACGAAGAACATGCACTGTATCCATGGTATTCAGGGTGTCCAAACATTAGCTCTTTTTTGTTGTGTGTGTGTGTTTAAATTTCGCCAGCGAATGCCGTCTGCTTCTTCTCCGGCTTCGTCCAGAGTAGCTTCCCTTAACCGCACGCACGTGTTGTGTTGCTGCTCGAGGTGAGGGTGGGGGGAGGGGGGGGGGGGGGGGGGGGGGGGGCGCTGGGTGTAACAGGTAGTGACGTCTGTTGGCGAGCTTATACTAGGCCCATTCCCGTGTCAATTGAGTCCAGGCGGGGATGTTTTTAGTTTTTAGTGCGTAGGATCTTGGATGGGTCAGGGTGGTAGTGGCCGGGGGAGTAAGCCGGCGGGGTTAAATAATTAATTTGTTGTAGATAATTTTTATAATTGCTTTTCTTAGGATAGTAACTTTTCAGAGGGGGTCCTCGGGAAGTGGCAGTTTTATTATGTGATATGCACAGCTTGATGTCAGTGGGATTTTCTCATGTTGTTATCTATGAATGACTTTTTACATGGATTTGTTTTGTTTTTTTTGTTTTGTTTTTGCAATTAAATGTTTTATGATTGGAGTGAATGTGTGATGAGTGTACTTGGCACCACAAAACATTCCTCGTGCAATTCCTCCTTGGCAATAAAGTTATATTGTATTGTATTGTATTGAAGACCACAAACAATTCAAGCAGTTTGGATTCACGCACCAAGACACACCATCGTACAGAGTGACAGGAAAATCTTGAATGGGAAGGGGTGATTGGGTCACAGACACGTCTGCTACAAGCTGGTAGTGCTTTTCACATTTCGATGAAAATAGTCTGCGACAAATAGGCTGTTGGACGTAAGCAGAACTCATGCCTATGGTTCACCCGTTGAAACAAAGTATCGTTTTTCACTTTCATTGAACTTCTAGGTTTTCCGTAGACTTGTCCACAGAGGCTGTCGGAATGGAACAATGTACGCGGACCGACCGTAATTCCAATGAATGAGTGAACAAATGCTGGTGAGGTTGACAAAATAGAACAGCTCTAGAGAAATGTACTCACCTATGCGACGACACGAAAGGAACAGTTACAAACACAAGCGCTTTATGGTGTAAGGAGAGAGAAAATAATAAAAGAAGGAAGTAAAGAAGAAGACAGACAAGGAGTTGAAGTAAAACAATGTTAAACGTAATTCCAATGAACTTTGACTCTTGAAAACTGACAGGTCTATCGTCATGCGGTGTCCGATCTCTTTCGAGTTTTCGTCTCTCGCGTTGCTTTGCTGGTTAAAAAAGAAAAAGAAGAAGGCATTTTCCGATATAAAAATAAACAATCAAATCAATTGGAGCCTTTTGATGATTCATGCATGTGGAACAAGGGCCGAACCTACGGACTCGATAGCAAATCGGGTAGGTAGGTAGGTAGTGTTGCTTAATGTCCTCAGATGTCAGTTGACATATTAGGGACAAGCTGAGACCAATGCCGAAGCATGGTTCAATATAGCTTTACGTCCACGGAAACCAAAAGGCTCGTTAGGACGGACAGCCCAGGACGGCCACCTCGACTCTCACACAGCTCCTGAACTATGCAAATCGGGTTTAGGGGCTATCACCTTTAACCTTATTTGCTCTTCATACATTATGAGCCAAAGTCTATAGACCATTCCCATGAGAGGAAATTTTAGAGTGCTCTGCCCCTGCGTAAGGTCGTCTGGGCATGAACTTCCAGCTACACGGCATCGCGATAAGCCGGCTGTCCAGTCAGTGTGAGTCCGTGGTTTGGGCATGGACCTACGTCCCGGCATGGTTTGGGTGTGTGCACAAAATATTGTGTAGGCCACAACACGGCTATTCACCTCCGGCCGATGTGGTCACGGTGAATTGGGTACTCAGTCAAGCACGTTGACCTAGTGACGAAGACAGAAGAGTGTGTCCAGCGGAGTATTGCCAGTGCGTGCGAGCCTTCAGGTAAAAGCTTGCTTGACGTGTCAGGTCCAGTCTGGGCGTTAAATTGGTTTGTTTCAGTGTTGCCTTACGTCCAGTCTGGGTGGTACATTTGTGTGTTTCAGTGTTGCTTTATACCCACAGTTTGGGCGTTAAATTGGTTTGTTTCAGTGTTACTTTACGTCCAGTCTGGGTGTTAAATTGGTTTGTTTCAGTGTTGCTTTACGTCCAGTCTGGGCATTAAATTTGTGTGTTTCAGTGTTGCTTTACGTCCACAGATTAGGCGTTAATTTTGTTTGTTTCAGTGTTACTTTATATCCACAGTTTGGGCGTTAAATTTGTTTCAGTGTTGCTTTATATCCACAGTTTGGGCGTTAAATTTGTTTGTTTCAGTGTTGCCTTACGTCCACTGTTTGGGCATTAAAATTTGTGTGTTTCAGTGTTGATTTAAGTCCACAGTTTGGGCGTTAAATTTGTGTTTCAGTGTTGCTTTACGTCCACAGTTTGGGCGTTAAATTTGTGTGTTTCAGTGTTGCTTTACGTCCACAGTCTGGGCGTTAAATTGGTTTGTTTCAGTGTTGCCTTACGTCCAGTCTGGGCATTAAATTTATGTGTTTCAGTGTTGCTTTACGTCCACATTTTGGGCGTTAAATTTGTTTGTTTCAGTGTCAGTGTTGCTTTATATCCACAGTTTGGGAGTTAAATTTGTTTGTTTCAGTTTTGCTTTATATCCACAGTTTGGGCGTTAAATTTGTTTGTTTCAGTGTTGCCTTACGTCCACAGTTTGGGTATTAAATTTGTGTGTTTCAGTGTTGCTTTAAGTCCACAGTTTGGGCGTTAAATTTGTTTCAGTGTTGCTTTATATCCACAGTTTGGGCGTTAAATTGGTTTGTTTCAGTGTTGCCTTACGTCCAGTTTGGGCATTAAATTTGTGTGTTTTAGTGTTGCTTTACGTCCAGTCTGGGCGTTAAATTGGTGTGTTTCAGTGTTGCCTTACGTCCACAGTTTGGGCGTTAAATTGGTTTGTTTCAGTCTTGCTTTACGTCCAGAAGTCTGGGAGTTAAATTTATTTGTTTCAGTGTTGCCTTACATCCACGGTTTGGGTATTAAATTTGTTTGTTTCAGTGTTGCCTTACATCGACGGTTTGGGTATTAAATTTGTTTGTTTCAGTGTTGCCATACGTCGACGGTTTGGGCATTCAATTTGTTTGTTTCAGTGTTGCTTTGCGTCCACAGAAACCATCAGACTTAACAGGGACGGGATAATAGTCCGGGCACATGATGATGAAGTGATGCTTAATGTCCTCAGATGTCGGTTGACATATTAGGGACAAGCTGTGACCAATGCCGAAGCACGGTTCAATATAGCTTTACGTCCACGGAAACCAGAAGGCTCGTTAGGACGGACAGTCCAGGACGGCCACCTCGATTCTCACACAGCTCCTGAACTATGCGTTCGGGCACAGATGATGATGAAGTGATGCTTTATGTCCTCAGATGTCAGTTGACATATTAGGGACAAGTTGTGACCAATGCCGAAGCACGGTGCAATAAATCTTTACGTCCACGGAAACCAGAAGGCTCGTTAGAATGGACAGCCCAGGACGGCCACCTCGACTCTCACACAGCTCCTGAACTATGCGTTCGGGCCCAGGCAGGCTGCCTGAATATCTATATATATATATATGTAACCGAGTGCATTGTGTGTGTCCAGGGCCATGACCCTTTAACCTTTTCTTTCCTGTCCTTTTCTTTTTTTGATTGGGTGGGAATTTTATGGCCCCAATTATCTAAAGTGTTAAAACTTGTGCGCTGGGCCCACCGCTTTCATAGTTCAGGAGCTGTGTGAGAGTCGAGGTGGCCGTCCTGAGCTGTCCGTCCTAACGAGCCTTCTGGTTTCCGTGGATGTAAAGCTATACTGAACCATGCTTCGGCATTGGTCTCAGCTTGTCCCTAACATGTCAACTGACATCTGAGGACATTAAGCAACACTACCTACCTACCTACCGCCGCGTCCTCTTTCCCCCAGTGTCCCTGCAGTAGCAGGTCGTCAGTTACTGAGTTAGTCAAACTTATCCTATATAATACAGTAGACCTATTCGGCCCTTTGTCTGGTTCTGATGGTGATTGACGTGACGATTGACGTGATGTCTGACATGGTGCCTGACATTGTGATTGACACGGTGTGTGACGTGGTGTCTGTCATGGCGATTTTTACCTGATTGATGTGGAGTGTGACTGTCGTGGTGATTGACATTGTGATTGACACGGTGTGTGACGTGGTGTCTGTCATGGTGATTGTTACCTGACTGATGTGGAGTGTGACTGTTGTGGTGATTGACATTGTGATTGACACGGTGTGTGACGTGGTGTCTGTCATGGTGATTGTTACCTGACTGATGTGGAGTGTGACTGTCGTGGTGATTGACATTGTGATTGACACGGTGTGTGACGTGGTGTCTGTCATGGTGATTGTTACCTGACTGATGTGGAGTGTGACTGTCGTGGTGATTGACATTGTGATTGACACGGTGTGTGACGTGGTGTCTGTCATGGTGATTGTTACCTGACTGATGTGGAGTGTGACTGTCGTGGTGATTGACATTGTGATTGACACGGTGTGTGACGTGGTGTCTGTCATGGTGATTGTTACCTGACTGATGTGGAGTGTGACTGTCGTGGTGATTGACATTGTGATTGACACGGTGTGTGACGTGGTGTCTGTCATGGTGATTGTTACCTGACTGATGTGGAGTGTGACTGTCGTGGTGACTGACATTGTGATTGACACGGTGTGTGACGTGTGTCTGTCATGGTGATTGTTACCTGACTGATGTGGAGTGTGACTGTCGTGGTGATTGACATTGTGATTGACACGGTGTGTGACGTGGTGTCTGTCATGGTGATTGTTACCTGACTGATGTGGAGTGTGACTGTCGTGGTGATTGACATTGTGATTGACACGGTGTGTGACGTGGTGTCTGTCATGGTGATTGTTACCTGACTGATGTGGAGTGTGACTGTCGTGGTGATTGACATTGTGATTGACACGGTGTGTGACGTGGTGTCTGTCATGGTGATTGTTACCTGACTGATGTGGAGTGTGACTGTCGTGGTGATTGACATTGTGATTGACACGGTGTGTGACGTGGTGTCTGTCATGGTGATTGTTACCTGACTGATGTGGAGTGTGACTGTCGTGGTGATTGACATTGTGATTGACACGGTGTGTGACGTGGTGTCTGTCATGGTGATTGTTACCTGACTGATGTGGAGTGTGACTGTCGTGGTGATTGACATTGTGATTGACACGGTGTGTGACGTGGTGTCTGTCATGGCGATTGTTACCTGACTGATGTGGAGTGTGACTGTCGTGGTGATTGACATTGTGATTGACACGGTGTGTGACGTGGTGTCTGTCATGGTGATTGTTACCTGACTGATGTGGAGTGTGACTGTCGTGGTGATTGACATTGCGATTAACACGGTGTGTGACGAGGTGTGCGACGTCGACAATGTCGTGGTGTCTGACATGATGTGTGGCATCGTGTGTGACGTAGTGAATGTCGTGGTGATTGACATGATGTGTGACGTGGTGACTGACATGGTGAATGACATGGTGAATGACATGGTGAATGACACTGTGTGTGATACGTTGTCTGACATGGTGATTGAAACCGTGTGTAACGTGCTGTCTGATGTGGTGACTGGTACCTGATTGATATGGTGTGTGATGTGGTGACTGCCATGGTGCGTGACGTGGTGACTGCCATGGTGTGTGACGTGGTGACTGCCATGGTGTGTGACGTGGTGACTGCCATGGTGTGTGACGTGGTGATTAGCATAGTGACTGACTCGGTGTCTGAGTGGTGATTGGCATTATGCATAATGTGATGTGTGACGGTGATTGACACGGTGAGTAACATGATGTCTGATGTGGTGATGGACTGTCTGATATGGTGACAGACAGGGGGTGTGACGTGATGTCTGATGTGGTGACGGACAGGGGTGTGAGACGTGATGTCTGATGTGGTGATGGACAGGGGTGTGTGACGTGATGTCTGCTGTCGTGATGGACAGGGTGTGTGACGTGATATCTGATGTGGTGACGGACAGGGTGTGTGACGTGATGTCTGCTGTTGTGATGAACAGGGTGTGTAACGTGATGTCTGATGTGGTGACGGACAGGGTGTGTGACGCGATGTCTGATGTGGTGATGGATATGTAGCAATACATGGTATGACTGTCGACGTCTGATGACCCGTGTAGCAATACGTGGTGTTTACTGTCGACGTCTGAATGACCTCTGCAGCAATACGTGACACTTACTGTCGACGTCTGAATGACCCCTGTAGCAATACATGGTGTTTACTGTCGACGTCTGAATGGCCCCTGTAGCGGTAAGTGGTACTTACTGCCCAGTCGCATTGTGCAGCGTGTGCTGAGCTGAGCCCAGGTATACTGAACAGACTATATATAAATGAAACCACAGAGAGTGTCTGCTCTCATAGTTCAGGAGCTGTGTGAGAGTCGAGGTGGCCGTCCTGGGCTGTCCGTCCTAACGAGCCTTCTGGTTTCCGTGGACGTAAAGCTATATTGAACCATGCTTCGGCATTGGTCACAGCTTGTCCCTAATACGTCAGCCGACATATGAGGACATTAAGCATATCATCATCATCATCATCATCAGTGTCTGCATTTGTGAGCCGGTTTGGCCCAGCGGTAAGGCGTTAGGCTGGTAAGCAGAAAGGCCTCGGCTCGATTCTGCTTCGGCTCTCCTTTCTCTTCAAAAAGGTTGTAGTTTGTGGACGCTGTCTTGTGACTTTGTCCCTCACAATTAATGAAACATTAACATGGCTCTCATCGCTGCCCGTCTTAATGCAGGAGTCATTCTGGTGGTGATAGTGTAGCGATAGGTATATGAATCTCCCTGTCCCCCCCCCCCCCCCCCCCCACCTCCATAACCCCTTCCCCCTTCTCCCCGTCCTTAATAATTAAGCCTTATGATTTCTGTGGACGTTAAGCACCATGTTTACTTACTTACTTACTTACACTTCCATACGCCCTTCTCCCCGTCCTTAATAAGCCTTACAGTTTCTGTGGACGTTAAGCACCATATTTACTTACTGACACCTCCGTCATGTTTACTTACTACTGTCTGCACAGCTGCATGTGTTAAGGGTTATCTGTCTGGGTGACACTTGGCTGTTGTGCTCTGTTCAACAGTTTTAACAGCTTTTATTTCACTCAGAGTGTACTTTGCAGTGCTTTTTTCGACTTGGTCAATGCACTTCGTTTACTGCAAATTCTGTGTGCGTGTGCGTGTTTGTGCGCGCGCGTGCATGTGTGCGTGCGTGCGTGTATGTATGTGTGAGTGCGTGTGTACGTGCGTGTGTGTGGTGTATGTGTGCGTGCGTGCATGCGTGTGTGTGTGTGTGTGTGTGTGTGTGTGTTGTGTGTGTGTGTGTGTGTGTGTGTGTGTGTGTGTGTGTGTGTGTGTGTGTGTGTCTGTGTGTCTGTGTGTCTGTGTCTGTGTATGTATGTGGTGTACGTGTGTGTGCATGCGTGTGCGTGTGGGTGTACGTGCATGGGGGTGTGTGTGTGTGTGTGTGTGTGTGTGTGTGTGTGTGTGTGTGTGGTGTGTGTGTGTGTGTGTGTGTGTGTGTGTATGTATGTGTGTGTGCATGCGTGTGGGTGTGGGTGTAAGTGTGCGTGCATACGTGTGTGTGTGTGTGTGTGTGTGTGTGTGTGTGTGCATGCGGGGGTGCGTGCGTGCGTGCGTGCGTGCGTGCGTACGTGCGTGTGTGTGTGTGTGCGTGCGTGTGTGTGTATGTATGCATGCGTGCGTGTGTGTACGTGCGTGTGTGTACGTGCGTGTGTGTACGTGCGTGTGTGTACGTGCGTGTGTGTACGTGCGTGTGTGCAGGTTGTTCACAACTACGGTCACGGTGCTCAAGGCATCAGTCTGAGCTGGGGGACAGGTGTTCACGTGGCCCAGTTAGTGGACAGACTGCTCAACGCCCGCTCCAGACTTTAGGCATCGCTCGCATCACCAGTTCACGCATGAGTCGACACCGGTCCTTGTGATCCACCGGCCCTAGTCTGACTACTCCACTGAGACATCCAGGATCGTGGAGCACCTTAGAGAGCCGGTTTGGCCTAGCGGTAAGGCGGTAGGCTGGTAAGCGGAAGGACCTCGGTTCGAAACCGCTTCGGCTCTCCTTTCTCTTCAAAAGTTGTGGTTTGTGGACACTGTCTTTGTGACTTTGTCCCTCACAATTAATGAAACATTAAAATGGCTCTCATCGCTGCCCATCTTAATGCAGGTCATTCTGGTGGTGACAGTGTAGCGATAGGTATATATACTCTCCCTCTTCCCCCTACCTCCATACCCCCTTCCCCCCATACTCCCCGTCCCTAATAAGCCTTATGGTTTCTGTGGACGTTAAGGACCATGTTTACTTACTATATCGTGGAGCACCCTTTACACGGACAGCACGTACACATCGTAGTGTACTCTAGTGAACCTCGAAGACGTTCTTTTTACTTTTTTTTAATATTTTATTTTTTTATACACAAATATTAAATATTTATTTATTAATGAGCCTCAGTAGGTAGCTGAACTGCCCTGTGAGGAATGATTAAAGTATATTCACTTGACTTGATTTGACTTAACTCTTTACACGGTCAGCACTTAACACATCGTAGTGCACTCTTCACGCTGACAGCACTTTGTAACCCGACACCTGCACTTTTGGCTAAATGGCCGGGATCTTTTACGTGCTACTGCGGCAACACCGAGGTGAAACGGATACCGAAGTAAGAGTCAGCACGGAAAGTTTGACCCTGGAGAAGAAAATTCTCCTGTTGCTCCTGCCGGGACTTGAACCCGAGACCTTTCGATCATAAGTCCGGCGCTCTTACCACTGAGCTAGATCTCCGCCCTCCTCCCCCCCCCCCCCCCCACCGCTTTACCTGTGGCATTAAAATGTGCACGGAAATTTTGTCTTGGTGGCATTCTATTCACGCAATGCATTAACAAACAGCAAATCATTCAGGTCGTTAACAAAGAGCAAACCATTCAATTCATTAAACAGAAATCCATTCAGGTCGATAACGAACAACAAACCATTCAAGTCGGTAACAAAGAGCAAACTATTCAGGTCGAATGGTGAAGGTAGGCAAAACTGGAATGTGAGAACTGCGAATGTATGGAGAAGTTAAATTATTGTTAGGGGAACTTTGAAGGTTCTGTGAATATACATGAACGCCTAAACAAACGGACAAGGTTTAAACAACACACACACACACACACACACACACACACACACACACACACACACACACACACACACACACACACACACACACAACACACAGCAAAGCAAACGCACAGCACAGGATAGTTATAATTTATTCATTCTTCACAAAATGTGTCAGTAAATATCTCTCCCCCCCCCCCCCCCCCACCCTCTCCCCTCAGTTTATTTCTCGATAAAACTGTTCTAATTATATTGTTAGTTAGTCACCTGGTGCTTTGAGCCCAGTCAACCACACAGGGTTATATCAGGGCTAATTCTAGTAATATATATATATATATATCACCCGTCACTACTGACTATAATGCGACACAGGAAAAAAGAGGAGGAAGAGAGCGCGAAAGAGCGCTGCTGCACCGTCTACATGACCCACAATCCACAAACATGATTACACAGAAATTAATCTGAAACAGAACGAGTCCCAGAGCGCTCGTGCAGAATCAACACACAAAGGAGTTAATTAGCGCTCGACATACGTAACCCCAGTACAACAACAAAGACCCGAGTCGCTTACGGCAACTCTCACCTGAACATAGACTCCACCAGTCACTACGGTAACTCTACCGTAGGCGACTCAGGTCTTTGTTGCTGTACTTGTGTTACGGGATTTTCGAGTTTCGACTGCGAACTGACTCGCTTGTGTGTGGAGGATTACACAAAACCGGTAATTCAAACGCCAAAGGCAGTAACAGCCGACTCGCATTTAATGAAGACGTTAATTATCTCCATTAAGTACTCGGCACTCACACAAAGCATAAAAAAAAAATTGTGGATGATTATTTTAATGTTTGTTGCAACCATACAACGTTTCACTGAATCGCCTTTATACACGTCAGTCGTGCTAAAGCATACTGCGTATGACCATTTTAATGTTTGTTGCAACCATACAAGTTCAGTTCCGTGTTGTTTTACGTCCACAGAAACTGAAGGTTCATTAGGGACGGGGAGCCCAGGGCGGCCACCTCGACTTTCACACAGCTCCTGAGCTCTGAAAACCATACAATGTTTAAATCTCCCTTTAATACACATCAGTCATGCTAAGCATACTGCGTATGATTATTTTAATGTTGGTTGCAACCATACAACGTTTGATCAAATCTCTCTTAAATAGACATCAGTCATGCCATGCTAAGCATACTGCGTATGATCATTTTAATGTTTGTTACAACCATATAACGTTTAAATCTCCCTTAAATACACATCGGTCAATACACATCAGTCATGCTAAGCATACTGCGTATGATTATTTTAATGTTGGTTGCAACCATACAACGTTTGATCAAATCTCTCTTAAACAGACATCAGTCATGCCATGCTAAGCATACTGCGTATGATCATTTTAATGTTTGTTACAACCATATAACGTTTAAATCTCCCTTAAATACACATCGGTCATGCTAAGCATACTGCGTATGATTATTTTAATGTTTGTTGCAACCATACAACGTTTGATCAAATCTCTCTTAAACAGACATCAGTCATGCCATGCTAAGCATACTGCGTATGATCATTTTAATATTTGTTGCAACCATATAACGTTTAAATCTCCCTTAAATACACATCAGTCATGCTAAGCATACTGCGTATGATCATTTTAATGTTTGTTACAACCATATAACGTTTAAATCTCCCTTAAATACACATCGGTCAAGCTAAGCATACTGCGTATGATCGTTTTAATGTTTGTAGCAACCATACAAATGTAGCATCCATACAAAGTTTGTATCTCCCTTAAATGCGCAAAGCGTATTGCACAAAGCGCATTGTGCCTTAGCATGTTAATGTTTGCGACAACCATAGACCATTTAAACTAAAGTGGATTTCGCGATGACAACAATGGGGGCTGGGAGGGGGTGTGGGGGGTGGGGGGGTGGGGGGGGGTTGAGGTCGGAGATAGCTCAGTGGTAAAGCGACGGACGTGGTCGAGAATTTTCTTCTGCAGGGTTGATTTCTGAATTTTCTTTTCCTAGGTCAATTTTGTATGCTGACGTCTCATTTCGGTGTCCGTTCCAAGCCCTGCCTTACCACAGCAGCACGTAAACGATCCCGGTCGTTCTGCCTCTAGCGCAGGTAGCAGGTAACAGCTAAACACATCCGCCCTACGTATGTGGCTTCGAATAAAGTGACGCGCTGCAACCTGCCACCTGCACTTTTGGCAGAATGGCCGGGATCTTTTACGTGCTACCGCGGTAACACGGGGGTGTCACGGATACCGAAATAAGAGTCAGCACAGAAAGTTGACCGCGAAGAAGAAAACTATCCCGCCGCTCCTACGGGGACTCGAACCAGCGACCTTTTGATCACGAATCCGGCGCTCTAACCACTGAGCTCCCCCTGCTCCGCATAGTTAAAGTGGACACCATAGTAAAACGAATGAAAATCACCAAGGCCTCAGTCACCGTAAACGACTCTAGTGTAGGACGTGAACCTAGCGATAACAGATTTTTTGTTAGTTTCTTTAATAATTTAATGACGATAAATATAAAAGATGGCTTAATTATGTCCCGTATGCAGACCTTATTTAAAAATCAACGTCTCGTCTTCTTCCACTGCGATGACAACAGCAAAACAATAAAAGTGAACAGTGTATACAATAAATATGACAACGTGCACACTCGCACACACCGTAAAACAATACGAATACTGAGATTTTCCATAAGATATGATATTAACCCACGAAGGCCTATAACATTATCACAATGCTTCTACGGAAGTTCGGGGAAGCTTTGCACGTCCCCAGACTGGTGTTTCGGGAGGAAAGGGAAGGGTGGTGGGTGTGGGGGTGGTGGTGGGGTGGGGTGGGGGGTGAGAAGGTTTTTGCGGAGGCGCATGTGTGTGTAATGTTTGTGTGTGTGTATGATGTTTGTGTGTGTGTGTGTGTGTGTGTGTGTGTGTGTGTGTGTATAGTGTGTGTGTTTTTGTGTGTGTGTGTATA
>JABMCL010000732.1:25000-27500 GCA_018857735.1 Alviniconcha marisindica | reverse complement strand
ACCTGCCCCCGGCAGAATGACCGGATCTTTTTTTTTTCTCGAGCTACTGCGGTAACACGGGGCCGGGTGAACCGGATACTGAAATAAGAGACCCTGGGGAAGAAAATTTTCCCGCCGAAACGGCAAGGTTCCTGCTGTACCCTTTGCAGAATGACTAACCGGGATCTTTTTACGAGCTACTGCGGTAACACGGGGCCGGGTGGACCGGATACTGAAATAAGAGTCAGCACAGAAAGTTGACCCTGGGGAAGAAAATTCTCCCGCCGAAACGGCAAGGTTCCTGCTGTATCCCTTTGCAGAATGACCGTTAACCGGGATCTTTTTACGAGCTGCTGCGGTAACACGTGGAGAGGAACGGGTACCGAAATAAGAGTAAGCACAGACAGTTGACCCTGAATCATAGTTCAGGAGCTGTGTGAGAGTCGAGGTGGCCGTCCTGGGCTGTCCGTCCTAACGAGCCTTCTGGTTTCCGTGGACGTAAAGCTATACCCGGCTGAACCATGCTTCGGCATTGGTCACAGCTTGTCCCTAATATGTCAGCTGACATCCGAGTACATTAAGCAACACTACCTACCTACCTACCTTGACCCTGAAGAAGAAAATTCTCCCTCCGGAACGGCAAGGTGCCCGCCGGAACCTTCCCGGGAGTCAGGGGACTGGAACCCTCACAGGCATTCTGATTCAATGGTTGGCTAGGTTACTGACCAGCCGAAACGCCCATCACATAAATAAGCTCTGCCTGTCCAATGCAACAACATATAAGTTCAGGAGCTGTGTGAGAGTCGAGGTGGCCGTCCTGGGCTGTCCGTCCTAACGAGCCTTCTGGTTTCCGTGGACGTAAAGCTATATATTGAACCATGCTTCGGCATTGGTCTCAGATTGTCCCTAATATGTCAGCTGACATCCGAGGACATTAAGCAACACTACCTACCTACCTACCTACCAATGCAACAGTCGTCCCCTTCTCCCTGTCCCATGACCTTTCAGTCACGAGTCTGGCGGTCTACCACTAGCTATCCTCGCTCCCCAGACCGTGTTGGGTATAAGCAAACTCCAAGCACTGGTTTACGACATCCTTCCTTCAACCACTGCCGTATTTACTTACGCCATAGGGTCCAGAAAACTGTCAGCTAACGAGCAGTTTTTTTGTTGCTGCTCAAACAGTAGCAAGTTTGTTACAAACAACTCAAATAAAACGAGGCGTGCCATTTATGGCCGCCAACAAAGTTTACACCAGCGCAAATAAAACCCAATCGTTTAAAGAGACGGAACTCTTTTTCTTACCAGGGGTGGATGCGTCTCATGTTTTACGTGCGTGCTTTGGCGCTAGGTTGCTTCTACAGTCATATTAGTACCCGAACCTTTCGTAGGGCGCTGACCGCGTCGCTGGACAGCTGCGCGGAGATAAAGGGCGTAACTAAATCTGGCAGAGTTTGGAGGAGGGTGCCGGAAAGCGATGCTCGGAGTGTGGGGTATAAGTTATAACTACACCATCCATGCACCTCCGTATGCACGCGTGTATGCAGCACTGATGCAGACGCCAGCGAGCAAGCAGGTCGATGCTGGGCTTCACACCAGGCACCGCACACCGCTCAATCACCTCTCGTTGCTGTGGCAACCGTCGAGCAAGGAGTCGTTATAATATACTGTTCGGTCGATGAGGAAGATGTTCGATCAATTCACGACGCCGGCGACAGATGCGACGTGGGCGTGTGATACACCTGAGGCAATTGTCAGCCTGTGGTTGGTTACACCTGTCTGACGCCGAGATCTCTCCGAAGAGGTACTGGCAGCGACCGTCATCCCAGGAGTTGGGGTGAGGGGGGGGGGGGGGTGGGGGGGGGGAGAGGGAGACTATACCTAGAGGGAGACTATACCTAGAGGGAGACTATACCCAGAGGGAGACTTGAGGGAGACCATACTCTGAGGGAGACTAGAGGGAGACCATACCTAGAGGGACTGTACCTGGAGGGAGATTGTACCTAGAGGGAGACTATACCCAGAGGCACTGTATCTAGAGGGAGACTATACCTAGAGGGACTGTACCTAGAGGGAGACTATACCTAGAGGGACTGTACCTAGAGGGAGACTATACCTAGAGGGAGACTATACCTAGAGGGACTGTACCTAGAGTGAGACTATACCTAGAGGGGCCGTATCTAGAGGGAGCCTGTACCTAGAGGGAGACTGTACCTAGTGGGAGGCTAGAGGGACAGGGAGACTGTACCTCGATGGAGACTGTACCTAGAGGGAGGCTAAAGGGAGACTATACCTAGAGGGAGACTGTACCCATAGGGACTATAACTAGAGGGAGACTATACCTAGTGGACCTGTATCTAGAGGGAGACTATACCTAGAAGGAGACTATGCTTAGAGGGAGACTATAACTAGAGGGAGGCTAGAGGGAGACTGTACCTAAGAGGGAGGCAAGAGGAAGACTGTACCTAGAGAGAGACTAGAGGGAGACTGCACCTAGAGGGAGACTGTACCTAGAGGGAGA
>JABMCL010000732.1:7500-20000 GCA_018857735.1 Alviniconcha marisindica | reverse complement strand
TGTAGAACAGAGAAACGAATTTGTACTGTATTCCTGAATCAATGGGCGGAGACCAAAAAAAAAAAAAAAAAAGCACAGATGGAGAGCATTAGGTCAGTTGGGAAAAGCCAAGAGAAATAAAAAAAAGCAAGGGGAGAGATGTAGGGTCAGTTCTGGGAAAAGCCAGGTGAGGATATATATATATATGGCCAGTTTGGGAGGTCTTAGGACAAGGCGAGCAGCGTTGTAAACGTTTGACGCCACTCACCTGTTGGGGAGGGAAACCTTCATAGCAGTGTGCTCTGCCCTGCATCAACACCACGTCCTTCCCGCCAAGCTTGCCCAGCACCAGTTTGCCTTCGTGGCCAGGAACTGATGAAGAAAGAACAGAAAGGGACAAATCAATACCTTTACAGAGAGAGAGAGAGAGAGAGAGAGAGAGAGAGAGAGAGAGAGAGAGAGAGAGAGAGAGAGAGAGAGAGAGAGAGAGAGAGAGAGAGAGAGAGAAGCAGAAGAGAGAGAGAGAGGGGGGGGGGGGGGGGGGGGGGGGGGAGAGAGATGACAGACAGACAGAGAGAGAAACAGACAGACAGACAGACAGAGACAGAGATACAGAGAGAGACACTGAGGGAGGGAGGGAGAGAGAGAGGGGGAGGGAGAAAGAGAGAGAGAAGGGGGGAGAGAGAGAGAGAGGGAGGGAGGGAGGGAGGAAGGGAGGGGGGAGGGGAGAGAGAGTGTGAGTGAGAGAGAGGGAGTGACGGGGGTGGGGGTGGGGTGGGGAGACAGAGACAGATACAGACAGACAGACAGACAGACAGACAGACAGAGAAAAACAGAGACAGAGAATAATCATAGGCATCCTGATTCAGCGGTTGGCTAGGTTACTGACCAGCCGAACCATCCATCACGTAAACAAGCTCTACGTGTCCAACGCAACAGGTGTAGCACAGATGGTGGAGGAAACAGCACATTGATACCGATGTAACACGGATGGTGACGGAAACAGCACATTCATACTGATGTAACACAGATGGTGACGGAAACAGCACACTGAAACTGATGTAACACGGACGATGACGGAAACAACACACTGATACTGATGTAACACAGATGGTGACGGAAACAACACACTGATACTGATGTAACACAGATGGTGACGGAAACAACATATCGATACTGGTGTAACACAGGTGATGACGGAAACAGCACGCTGATACTGATGTAACACAGATGGTGACGGAAACAACACACTGATACTGATGTAACACAGATGGTGACGGAAACAACACACTGATACTGATGTAACACAGATGGTGACGGAAACAACATATCGATACTGGTGTAACACAGGTGATGACGGAAGCAGCACGCTGATACTGATGTAACACAGGTGATGATGAAAACAACACATTCATACTGATGTAACACAGGTGATGACGGAAACAACACACTCACACTGACGTGACACAGACGACGACGGGAACATCACGCTTACATACTAACACAACAAAGACGACGGAAACCTCACACAGATACTGATGTAACACAGACGACAGAAGCAACAGACTGATACCGACATTGCACAGATGACGACCAGAAACAAGACTCATACTGATGCAACACATACGATGACGAAACCATCACAATCGCCATGACGTGTCACAAATAACATCACGCCCATACTGACGTAACAAAGATGAGACGACAGCAAAACAATCGTGATGGCGGTTTATTTCAGCTTAGCTCGCCACTCTGTAACAGCATCGACGCCTAGGATGATAATAACAATGGTGACGAACTGAAAACGATAGTGCCGCCGCCGCCGCCGATGATGATGATGATGGTGACGATGATGATGAAGACGACGACGATTGTGATGACGATGACGACGACGACGATGATGATGATGATGATGACGCCGACAACGCCGACGCCGATGGGGCCAATGAGGAGCTCTTCAACAGTTCGTACCTGTACTGACGGGGAAGTGCTGGATGCTGGAATAAGGGATGACGGTTTTCTCCTTCACCACGTCTGCAAGGGCTCCCAGACCGGAGCCACAGATGATGCCGATCTTGGGCCGACACTTCGACTGCGCCAGAATCCCGTCCGCAATTCTCTGGATCTCTTCGTGCGAACATACTTCCCTGTCCACAACAGACATGCTGTCACTATAATGCATCCTTTACGAGTAAGCTGTTTGGAAGTTCTATCATTTATAAGGCAGCACGAGCAGGCTGTTTGGAAGTGCTATAATTTATAAGACAATTCCACTTAACCACTTTTGCTTTGCCTAGATCGACGTTTATTTGGAAATACTCGAAGACTGTTAGACTTCGCGAATCACTGTAACCTAGTGTAAGATAAGAATGTGTGAGCTTTACGTCAAAAGATCCATCCCACTGCACTGTGTAAACTGTACAACAGGTCCACCCCACTGCACTGTGTAAGCTTTCGTCAACAGATCGACCCAACTGCACTGTGTAAAATTTGTTCTATACGCTTTACAGCAGATCTACCCCACTGCAGTGTGTGAGCTTCACGTCAACAGACTCACCCCACTGCACTGTGAGCTTTACGTCAACAGATCTACCCCACTGCACTGTGTGAGCTTTACGTCAACAGATCCACCCCACTGCACTGTGTGAGCTTTACGTCAACAGATCCACCCCACTGTACTGTGTAAGCTTTCGTCAACAGACCCACCCCACTGCACTGTGTAACTATAAGCTCTACAACGGATCCACCCCACTGTACTGTGTAAGCGTTACCTCAACAGGTCCACAGTCATCTGAGAGTTACGGCATTGAATGCAAGGAGAACTTGCTAAACAACTTGGGCGTGCTTTGCATGCACATTTAGTGCAGTTTATCTTGCAGTCGCGGTGCACAATGTGATTACCTTATCCCTATCAGACGGTATCATTATCATGTTAAGCCTCTCAGCAGATGCATGATAGTTTTGTGATATCGGTGTCAACCGCCTCTCCCTCTCTCTCTGTGGTCATTTGAGACCTATTTTATACACCCATAGAACTCCGCCCAGTCCTTCCGACTGCTTGTGAGAGTGCCCCCCCTCTCCTCCCTCTCCCCATCCCCCCCCCCACCCCCCCCCCCCCCCCCCCCCCCCCCCCACATCCTTTACTGTTCTTTATAAGATAAGCACTGACTGCTTTTTGTCCCCCTCTCCCCTTCTCCTGGGGTTGTGTGCTCATAATGTGTAACTGAGTGATCTATGCAAGTGTGCATCTGGCGCTGTGAGCACGCTATGTTTTGTGTGGAAATTCTCATGTATAACGTTTCACTCACTCATTCATGATTGTATGTATATATATATGATGCCTGTAGTTTGATATTTACTCATCGGCATGCAAGGACTAGTTATTAGACAGGTTTTTGACTGAACCTAAACTACAATCCTTGTAAAATAAAGTTTTCGAGTTCGAGTTCTCTCTCTCTCTCTCTCTCTCTCTCTCTCTCTCTCTCTCTCTCTCTCTCTCTCTCTTTTCCCTGATATCTGCGTGTGTCTGAAACACACCACACCTTGTGTCTGAAACACACCTTGTGTCTCAAACACATCTTGTGTCTCAAACACAACACACCTCGTGTCTCGAACACACCTTGTGTCTCAAACACAACACACCTTGCGTCTCAAACACAACACACCTTGCGTCTCAAACACAATACACCTTGTGTCTCAAACACACCTTGTGTCTCAAACACAACACACCTAGTGTCTCAACCCCAACACACCTTGTGTATCAAACACAACACACCTAGTGTCTCAAACACAACACACCTTGTGCCTCAAACACAACACACCTAGTGTCTGAAACACAACACACCTTGTGTCTGAAACACAACACACCTTGCGTCTCAAACACAAGACACCTTGCGTCTCAACCCCAACACACCTTGTGTCTCAAACACACCTTGTGTCTCAAACACAACACACCTAGTGTCTCCACCCCAACACACCTTGTGTATCAAACTATCAACAGCGCTGGAAGTCTGTGGTCAGCATTACAGACCGATAGGCTGACCGCAGCACGGTTTAGGCTGGGAGGTGTAGCTAAGTCGGGGTCCGCGTTAACCCTTTCACAGCCCCAGCCTGTAAAACTTCCGGGCTGAAAAGTGCACATATATATACACGTGTCTGCTAACAAGATATTTGACGGTCCTATAACAAATCTACATTCAGTACTGTGTATTTTGATAGAAATACTGTCACGTGCTCGTGCGAAGGGGGCGGGGGGGGGGGGGGGGGGATAAAAAGCCTTAATGGTAAGGTAAACATGGTGCTTAACGTCCACAGAAACCATGAGGCTTATTAGGGGCGGGGAGAGGGGGGGGGGGGGGGAGGGGGTATGGAGGGGGGGGAAAGGGAAATTATATATATATATATATACCTATCGCTACACTGTCACCACCAGGATGACTTCTGCATTAAGGTGGGCAGCGATGAGAGCCATTTTAATGTTTCATTAATTGTGAGGGACAAAGTCACAAGACAGTGTCCACAGACCACAACCTTTGAAGTGAAAGGAGAGCCGAAGCAGATTCGAACCGAGGTCCCTCTGCTTACCAGCCTTACCGCCTTACCGCTAGGCCAAACCGGCTCTCAAGAGCCTTAAAGTGAAAGTCCAAGGTTTTTAAGTATGCAAAATGACCATCGAAATGATTGACAAATGAGTCACTAGTTTCAGATTTAATTAAATAAAAACTTTAAAAAAATGTTTCATTGGGTTTTTAATCGATTTTCTTTTCTGTAGACTTTCCCGGAAGTGACGTCAGTCTGGGGAGTCAGTGCGGTTGCCATCTTAGATTCTTCAGTAAACTGTGTATGCGTGTGGTCGACAAAAAGTTAACTATGCCGGCCTACTGTGTTGCCGCGAACTGTAACAATTCGCAGACGACCCCAGGTATAACAATGCACGAGCTCCCGCGCAATCGACCCGCAGTGAGGCGAAAGTAGATCAAATTTATACAATTCAAACGATTTGACTTTCTTGCTGCGCCGCATCACGCCCATTTGTGTAGCGAGCACTTCAGTGAGTGAGATTTCGCAAACTCCATGGAATACCGCACGGGGTTTGCTGACACGATGTTCCGGTACTATTTCAAAATCCTGCCCGACAGGCTCAAACTGATACGGCTGTATCCTTGTGGGTCTCTCGGGCAAAGTATCAGTTTCGTCTTCGTCTCGGAGCTCGAGTTGGCCATTTTGCAGCGACTCCCCAGAGTGACGTAGTAGGCGTATGGTCACGTGATTTGGGCGTCACGCGGACGCTTTCGGTACGAAAGAAAATGCCTTTTTTTCGTGCATTTATAACCCTCAGATCACAGTTTCACCTACATCATCGTTCTCAGCGAGCTTTAACGGAAATCGTGTCAAAAAATCACCCCTAACCTTGGACTTGTCCTTTAACGGTGTCAAATTTGGCGCTTTTATCGGTTTTGTTTTCAGAGTCAGTGACGGAGCGGCATGCACGGCAGTGTAATGGTTAATTCGCCGTGACCTAGATCACAGAAGAATGACCCCACGCGGCCGTCAGTACAAACCCTCGCCTGGTCGCTTTCTGCCACTCTGCGTCAGTCTGGGGTGACCTCCCTGACGAATAATTGCAGACTGGTGATGCATGCACGCCTGCCGTTCTGCCTGGAAAGGGTATCATGGCCACGCTGGTTTAGTCACAGCAACGCCAACGGGCCGTTAAGTCCAACAGCCACGGCACGGTGTTTGTGGCGGCATGCTTTGTCACCACGGCGCGGCGTCTGTGGCGGCATGCTTTGTCACCACGGCACGGCGTTTGTTGTTGCGGCATGCTTTGTCACCACGGCACGGCGTTTGTTGTTGCGGCATGCTTTGTCACCACGGCACGGCGTTTGTTGTTGCGGCATGCTTTGTCACCACGGCACGGCGTTTGTTGTTGCGGCATGCTTTGTCACCACGGCACGGCGTTTGTTGCGGCATGCTTTGTCACCACGGCACGGCGTTTGTTGGGGCACGTTTTGTCACCGCGGCACGGCGTTTGTTGCGGCATGCTTTGTCACCACGGCACGGCGTTTGTTGCGGCATGCTTTGTCACCACGGCACGGCGTTTGTTGCGGCATGCTTTGTCACCACGGCACTGCGTTTGTTGCGGCATGCTTTGTCACCACGGCACGGCGTTTGTTGCGGGACGTTTTGTCACCACGGCACGGCGTTTGTTGCGGCATGCTTTGTCACCGCGGCACGTGGGGTCATTTCAGGAGCTGTGTCACCATGGTGACAAAAACGTGCAGCGATGAGGTGACAAAACGTGCAGAGCTGCCTGCACGTTTTGTCACCAAATTGTGTGTGTGTGTGTGTGTGTGGTGTGAGAGAGAGAGAGAGAGAGAGAGAGAGAGAGAGAGAGAGAGAGAGAGAGAGAGAGAGAGAGAGAGAGAGAGAGAGAGAGAGAGAGAGAGAGAGAAGCGGAGAGAAGAGAGAGAGAGAGAGAGAGAGAGAGAGAGAGAGAGAGAGAGAGAAACAATAATGAACAGATGAAGAGTATAAAAACAATAAAGAACAACAAATCAATGTACAGTGATTAAAAAATGTTCAGCATCAGTGGTGTGCAAGTCGGCGTTGAACTTCAGAATGCTCGCTCCCCGCTGCTCTGTGACAGCTCTTTTCAAATCTTGATGAAGCTGTTGAATAATAAACAGACGCTGCTGCTTTGATCTTTCTGCTTCGTGACTACGTGACTTTTCAGTTTACTTCTAATGCTAGTGCGCGGTGCAAACAGCAAGGCCAACGCAGCACGGAATAATCTCCTATAATTAATTTAAAGAACAAATATCGGCTGGGGAGTTATTTTCGGTGGAAGGATCAAAGTTGGTCGAGGTCACGCGTGGCGGTTTTCAAAAGAAGCTCAAGCACAATATCTACATAATAATAATAATGATGATGATGATGATGATGATGATTATAATGTACATTTATCACGCGCTGATCAACACCCTGAGCGCTCACATGAAACACATTAACCTAAATGAGTATGATATTCTATACACATGTAGAGCACAGCCCCTACCGAAAACAGTTTACATAAAGCACTCTGTGGAAAACGTACACAGCTGGGAAAATAATCGTTAATAATACAAAAAACGTGTTGGGCGCAGGACGGCCACCTAATTTTTCACACAGCTCTGAGCTTTAAACTGATGCTGCTTT
Source organism: Alviniconcha marisindica (assembly GCA_018857735.1). NCBI lineage: Eukaryota > Metazoa > Mollusca > Gastropoda > Provannidae > Alviniconcha > Alviniconcha marisindica. The sequence continues at coordinate 12,824 of JABMCL010000732.1, read as the reverse complement.
TCGTTCGCAGAGACAGTACGGACTACCAGGACTGAGGAGGAGCCCTGGACGGCCACTTCGACATTCCCACAGCCCTGAGCTTTAAACTGATGCTGCTTTTCGTTCACAGAGACAGTACGGACTACTAGGAATGACGGGGAGCCCTGGACGGCCACCTAATTTTTCACACAGCTCTGAGCTTTAAATTGATGCTGCTTTTCGTTCACACACACGGTTCAGGAGCTGTGTGAGAGTCGAGGTGGACGTCCCGGACTGTCCGTCCTAACGAGCCTTCTGGTTTCCGTGTACGAGTAAAGATTTATTGCACCGTGCTTCGGCATTGGTCACAACTTGTCCCTAATATGTCAACTGACATCTGAGGACATAAAGCATCACTTCATCATCATCATCATCATCATCATCATCATCATCATCATCGTTCACAGAGACAGTACGGACTACTAGGGACGGGGAGCCCTGGACGGCCACTTCGACATTCCCACAGCTCCTGACCTCTGATGCAGTCGGCCTCGACCTGGTGCTGTTTCACAGCCACAGCTGACAGCACGAAAACACAGTATAACCCCTTAGCACTCCGCGTCGCGTGCATGCAACTGCGTGTACTGACGGACGCTGCTCGGCGGTGATGCAATCGACAGCAGTCTGAGCCGGTTTAATAGTGCGGTTTTATAACGCCATTTACGCCGTCCTAAGCTATGGTTATAAACTATAACAGCGAGTGATATTTCTGCGGCCAATGAAGCGGTTACAGTGGATCACATAGTTCAGGAGCTGTGTGAGAGTCGAGGTGGCCGTCCTGGGGCTGTCCGTCCTAACGAGCCTTCTGGTTTCCGTGGACGTAAAGAATTATTGCACCGTGCTTCGGCACTGGTCACAACTTGTCCCTAATATGTCAACTGACATCTGAGGACATTAAGCATCACTTCACCACCAGGTTACAGTGTCTACCGATATTCCTAATCACGGTCGTAGTTTATTACACCTCCCCCCCCCCACCCCACCCCCCCACACACACGCGTAAGCTGCATGGTTCAGGAGCTGTGTGAGAGTCGAGGTGGACGTCCTGGACTGTCCGTCCTAACGAGCCTTCTGGTTTCCGTGGACGTAAAGATTTATTGCACCGTGCTTCGGCATTGGTCTCAGCTTGTCCCTAATATGTCAACTGACATCTGAGGACATTAAGCAACACTTCATCATCAGCGTAAGCTGCTCTGCGCTGGCGTTAGCTTGCCGCTGGGTACAAAATCAGCTGTTTGATACGAGATTCACAGGTGAGCCGGTTTGGCCTAGCGGTAAGGCGTTAGGCTGGTAAGCGGAAGGACCTCGGTTCGATACCGCTTCGGCTCTCCTTTCTCTTCAAAAAGGTTGTGGTTTGTGGACACTGTCTTGTGACTTTGTCCATCACTTCCTACTGAAACATTAAAATGGCTCTCATCGCTGCCCATCTTAATGCAGAAGTCATTCTGGTGGTGACAGTGTAGCGATAGGTATATAATCTCCCTCTCCCCCCTCCCATACCCACCCCCTCCCCCTTCCCCCGTCCCTAATAAACCGTACGGTTTCTGTGGACGTTAAGCACCATGTTTACTTACTTACTTACGAGATTCATGACGGCCGCCAAAAGACCGGTTCGATACACGTGCACAATCCGACTCGTAAGAGATCGTAGATTTGGTGACTGAATAAAACCACTGGACGTGTACGATGATCTAGGATTATTTCAGCGTTTTTGTTTTGTTTTGGGGACGCCGTGAATTAAGTTGAGGCAATCGATGAGTTTATTGATTTGCAGTACCTCGCATTGACAAAGGGGAGTTCGTCTCCTGTTGGTGGTCGGAGCTGTACTTGCGTGTGTTTCATTGTACTTCTTTAGAGCCTTTTTTTGTTTTTGTTTTGTTTGTTTTTTTTGCATTTTATGGTGTACTCTGTGGAAATTGTAACTGAAGCATTTGAGGTCTTTTTTTTGGGTCTTTTTTCGTTCTTTCTTTTTTCCGTTTTTCACCCCGTGTCTTTATTTTGTTGGTTTGCGAAAAAATTATGACTTACATTTTTATTAATAATTTATTTTACATTACTATTATTATTAATCAGTGCAAATAACGATCGCTTTGAGGTTATATGCAACAGGTACTTTTCAGCGTGTGACTGGAGACTCATTTGGTGTCAGCTTGTAGCGGATGTGAAGGAAAATCCTGGGGGATTTCCAGTCACAGTTAAATACAGACGGCCTTACGCTATCACAGTTGTAACCGACAGCATTTTGTGCATCGTGGCCGCGATTTGGCGGGGCTGTCGTAAATTCGAATCGTGCACATAACTATAACCGCGCAGTGGGTCGGAGGGCTTTCCGCTAGCGTAGTTTATAACCGTCTTCATTAAACCGGCTCCGCTGGTGTTATGTAGGCCACTGTAGGCGGATCTGTGTGTGTGTGGCGTGCACCAGCGAGACGTCGCGTCGTGTGTGTGTGTGTGTGTGTGTGTGTGTGTGTGTGTGTGTGTGTGGTGTGTGTGTGTGAATTGCAGTGTGTGTGTGTGTGGTGTGTGTGTGTGTGTGTGTGTGTGTGTGTGTGTGTGTGTGTGTGTGTGAAGCAGTGTGTGTGTGTGTGTGTGTGTGTGGTGTGTGGTGTGTGTGTGTGTGTGTGTGTGTGTGTGTGTGTGTGTGTGTGTGTGTGTGTGTGTGTGTGTGTAGTGCGGCCTCTCCTCTCCTCCCTCTTCTCTCACCCACACCCACACCCACACACACAGAGTCTCTCTCTCTCTCTCTTCTCTCACACACACACACACACACACACACACACACACACACACACACACACACACACACACACAAAACACACATTCGGCTCTCCTTTATCTTCAAAGGCTCTGGTTTTGGGAGCCTCTCTTTGCGACCTGGCTCCTCATAACCTTTTATGAGACTCATCGCCGCCCATCTCAATGCAGGCGTCATTCGGCTCGGTACTACAGCGTAGCGTCAGGTACAGTCTACCTGGCTCTTCCCCCACTTAGTCTTGGGCGGGATTTCCGTTCCTGGCCAGTACCTCTCCGGACACAACCGCGACTGAAAGACCGTTGCAGACGGAGTCTGCAAAGGATTTGACTCGGGAGAAACCTCAGTCACAGCGAGCGCAAAGCCGTATCAGTATATATATAACACCGTAACTGTCATCCATCACCTCATAGTTCAGGAGCTGTGTGAGAGTCGAGGTGGCCGTCCTGGGGCTGTCCGTCCTCAGCGAGCCTTCTGGTTTCCGTGGACGTAAAGAATTATTGCACCGTGCTTCGGCATTGGTCACAACTTGTCCCTAATATGTCAACTGACATCTGAGGACATTAAGCTTCACTTCACTCACTCACTCCATCACCTCATGGTGACAACGCCCGATGCTGGAGCTGTCCCTGATCACACTCCGGCCGAGCATCGCTTTCCGGAACCTTCCTGCAAACTCTGCCAGAACTGGTTTCGTCGATGATGATGTAGAGCTTAATGTCCTCGGGTGTCGGGTTGACATGTTAGGGACAAACTGTGATCAATGCCGCTTTCATAGTTCAGGAGCTGTGTGAGAGTCGAGGTGGCCGTCCTGGGCTGTCCGTCCTAACGGAAACCAGAAGGGTTTCCGTGGACGTAAAAAATTATTGCACCGTGCTTCGGCATTGGTCACAACTTGTCCCTAATATGTCAACTGACATCTGAGGACATTAAGCATCACTTCATCATCATAATGCCGCGTGTGTATGGTTCAATGTTGCTTTACGTCCACAGAAAACGTAAAGCCCGTTCTTAATTGGGCGAATGTTTCTTCGCGAACCTAGTTGGAAGTATTCGTCGAAACTATATTTCGGGGTCCAAAAAGCTTCGTTCAACATGTTCTGGGAACATTCGCGCTATTCGACGATCATTGCCTCTGTGGATGAAGAAAAAATAAAAATAAAAATGGACGACGGTGTCGCTAGGTTCTTCACTCGCTTCGGAGGGAATTTGTTTATTTGTTGACTTGTGGGAGGCGCAGCCTTGTCTCGGAGACCCAGAATGAGATAGCAGTTAGTTGAATTACCCTGTGAGGGATGATGAAAGTATACTGACCTGACTTGACTTTAGCCTACATTTTCGATCATGCTGTCTGCTGCGCGTCTGCCGCAAGTTCGGGCCGAAGGTTGCATCTCATTACAAGCCAGTTGAGAACGAAGTAAAGTTTGGACTGTCCGAACCATGTTCGGCGAACTAAAACTTCAGTTAAGAAACGAATCATAGTTCGTCAAAGTGTCCGAAGTATGTTCGGAGAACAAACTTTCTCCCAGTTAAGAACGGGCTGTAGGCTCATTAGGACGGGGAGCCCAGGTCACCGCGACTTTCAACACAGCTCACGACTGAGCTCTCAGGTTACGCCACTGAAGGGGCACTTTTTATCTCCGCGCAGCTGTCCACCGACGCGGTCAGCGCCCTCCGAAAGGTTTGGATACTGATAAGACTGTGGAAGCAACATAGCGCCCAAGCACCCACGTAAACATGAGCCGCAGCCACCCCGGGTTAAAAAAAGAGTTCCGTCTCGATTAGTAAGTAAGTAAGTAAACATGGTGCTTAACGTCCACAGAAACCGTACGGCTTATTAGGGACGGGGAGAAGGGGGGGGGGGGGGAGGGGGGATGGAGGTGGGGGGAGAGGGAGATTATATACCTATCGCTACACTGTCACCACCAGAATGACTTCTGCATTAAGATGGGCAGCGATGAGAGCCATTTTAATGTTTCAGTAGAAGTGACGGACAAAGTCACAAGACAGTGTCCACAAACCACAACCTTTTTTGAAGAGAAAGGGAGAGCCGAAGCGGTATCGAACCGAGGTCCTTCCGCTTACCAGCCTAACGCCTTACCGCTAGGCCAAACCGGCTCACCCGTCTCGATTCGAAACGATTTTGGTTTTATTTGAGCTGGCGTAAGCAACGCGGTCAGTTATAAAAAGAAACGTCTGATAGAATTTGAGTTGTCTGTTACTGACTGACAAACTTACTGCCGTTTGAGCATCATCGAAAAACTGTTCGTTAGCTGACAGGTTCTGGGAGACCTATGGCGTAAGCGAGCGGAAGGAAGTCCGCGTAAACCGGCCAGTGCTTGGAGTTTGGTCCCTAATATGTCAGCCCAACATCGGAGGACATTAAACCCAGCATCATCATCGGTGTTGGAGCTGTCCTTGATCAATTATGTCAGCTCGACACCTAAGGACACCAGTTAAGCCCCACATCATCACGCTAGTCATCGCTGTCGGAGCTGTCCCTAAAATGTCAGCCCGACATCTAAGGACACCACTTAAGCCCCACATCATCACT
>JABMCL010000732.1:0-2500 GCA_018857735.1 Alviniconcha marisindica | reverse complement strand
GACAGGCAACGTGACTAGGTGTCACTGTCAACACAGGGCCGGTGTGACAGGCAGCGTGAATAGGTGTCACTGTCAACACAGGGCCGGTGTGACAGGCAGCGTCACTAGGTGTCACTGTCAACACCGCTGCGGCAGATACGGCCTTCAAGCTGCGCCGTCGAGTAAACGGCAAGGCGGAATCTAGATTGGTGCTTTTCAGGGACGGCAAATCCCCCCCCCCCCCCCCCCTTCCGTTACCCCCCTCCGCCCAAAGAGAGAGAGAGAGAGAGAGAGAGAGAGAGAGAGAGAGAAGAAGGAAGAGACAGAGACAGAGACAGAGACAGAGACAGACAGACAGACAGACAGAGACACAGAGAGACAGTCAAACAGACAGAGAGAGAGAGAGCCAGCCAGACAGACAGAGACACAGAGAGAGAGAAACAGACAGACAGACAGAGACACAGAGAGACAGTCAGACAGAGACAGACAGACAGACAGACAGACAGACAGAAGAGAGAGAAAGAAGAAAAAAAGAAAGAAAAAAGGGAGTCGATAAACGGGCTAGCTAAAAGAACACGGGTACCGATTCAATAAAACAGCCGCGACTGACGAACGCTGGTAAGAAACTATAAATAAACAGAACTTTTTTTTTTTTTGGTTTTGTTTTGAAACGAGAAAAGACACAAGCAAATCTGTCCGAATAAGGAAGTATACGCAGCTGGTTTGTAATTATTTTTGCTTGAAGCTAGACTGAGGGGAGGCCGACCCGGGAAATGGAAAGTAGACGAGCCGGGGTTGGGGGGGGAGGGGGGGCAGGGGGGGGGGGGGGGGGGGGGGGGGGGGGGAAGGGTGGAGTGTTGAGGGAGAGGGGAGGAGAGGAGAGGGGGGGAGAAAGAATGTAACTGTGCAACACAAACGTTTTGATGACTGTGAGTGGGCTTGGGTCGAACTGCGGCGGCAGTGATAGCTGTCTTTTCAAGGCCCTGCCGATAAACAAACGAGACAAACTGACAGATGTTTATCGCGACCCTTCTGTCAAGCGTTTCAGTGTTATACCACCTGCGGTTATCTGTGTCATATGGAGAAGAAGAAGAAGAAAAGAAAGAAAAAAAGAAAGAAGGAAATAAAAATAAATAAATAAATAATCAGCCATGGTAGGAAAGAAGCGGAGCAGCCGTTGGCTCGAGGTAGAATGAAAACAAAACAACACACACACACACACACACAACACACACACACACACACACACACACACACACACACCACACACACACAACACACACACACACACCCCACAACACACACGCAGGCACGCACACACACCCCGCACAGACACAGACAGACACCACACCCCCACACCCCACACACAACACAACACACACACACGCACGCACACACACACGCACGCACGCCACACCCACACACACACACACACACCGCGCACACACACACACACACACACACACACACACACACACACACACACACACACACACACACACACACGCACAAAACACACACAAAACAAACACACCCCAAAACACAACACACACAAACACAACACACACACACACCAACACACAACACACACACAAACCACACACACACACACACACACACACACACACACACACACACACACACACGCACGCACGCACGCATAAACGTCTCTTTCACTTTTAAGGGGACTTTATGGACTGAAACAGTATAAGCTGTTCGTCATCAGATATAGGTTAGTTATCACGTCATGTCATCATAACATCTCTTTCGGCCTTCAACGACTGATAATGCAAGAGCACATTCTGTTACACATGAAGAGCCTACAGCCCGTTCTTAACTGGGCGAATGTTTGTTCGCGAACATACTTCGGACACTTCGACGAACAATGATTCGTTTTTTAATTGAACTTTTAGTTGCGAATATGGGTTCGGACAGTCCAAACTTTACTTCGTTTCAACTGGCTTGTAATGAGATGCAAGCTTCGGGCCCCAACTTGCGGCAGACGCGCGCAGACAGCATGATAAAATGTAGGCTAAAGTCAAGTCAAGTCAATATACTTTATCATCCCTCACAGGGTAATTCAACTAACTACTATTCATTCTGGGTCTCCGAGACAAGGCTAGCGCCTCCACAAGTCAACAAATAAAACAACTGAAGAAACCTAGCGACACCGTCATCCATTTTTATTTTTATTTTTTCTTCATCCACAGGAGAGCTCTGCTCTCAGCCAATTCGAGGCAATGATCGTCGAATAGGGCGAATGTTCCAGAACATGTTGAGCGAAACTTTTTGCCGGGACTCGAATATAGCTTCGACGAAAACTTCCAACTAGTTCGCGAAGAAAAGTTGGCCAAATTAAGAACCAACTAGCTTCGCCGAATACTTCCAACTAGGTTCGCGAAGAAACATTCGCCCAATTAAGAACGGGCTTAAGGCTTATGAACTGAATGAATTGTTAACAGAAACTGGTCCGCTGAGCCTACGCGAGAGCCTCAAGAGAAATGGGGGGTGGGGGGGGGGG
>JABMCL010002130.1:1457500-1694660 GCA_018857735.1 Alviniconcha marisindica | reverse complement strand
CAAGATTAGATATTTGGTCCTCAACATCTGATCGCGGCTATACCTTTTAAGAGCAGATCATCTAATCCAGCTAAAAAAATAAAAAAAATACTAGAGAATACCATCTGCTACATACCAGACTAGCGCCTCTTCTTGGTGAAGCAGGGAGCACACACTTGAGTTGAAGAAAATCAGGGCTTGCTTAGCGGTTGCCGGCTGAAAAGAAAGAAATGAAATGACGACAAGAACCAGAAATACAACCCTCCCTCCCTCCCTGTCTGTAAAACTTGTTGGAAAGAATGATTTGAAACGTAGAAAGCGGGGGTGTTGAACTAGTGAACTAGCTAAGTGAACAACAACAACTGTGTAGGAGCCTCGTTGTGGAGGATAGGACTTTAAAAAAATCCTACTGCATGCATGCATGCATTTGAGTGAGTGTCAGGCTTACTTATGAGGGATAAGGTTAGTGAGTTAGGTGACTGAACACATTTACTACTACTGAGTGTGAGGACTGATGGAACGCGGGGTTTGCAAAATGTCAACAAAAGCTTTCGACGGCGGCCTTCGACGCAGAAACACCAGCCGTGATCAGCCCAAGAAATGAGCGTCTTGGTCGGTCTCTTACTACTACTACTACTCCGGGTTGCCATGGATTTGGGGCCGAGTCCTCATCTTGTACGACATTGATTCTAATAAGATTACATAATCCAGGAAACACGATTACATAACAGTTCTCAAATCCATTCTTTCTTTATAAACTGATATGTTCAAAGAGCATTGCTTTCACACTTGTGTAACAGGGTAGATCAGAGAAAGGCGCTGAATGGATTGTCTCCCATGGACTGTCCCCTGGTTTTTGGCACGTTGCCTCAAAGGGTCGCTTACTTACTTTACATACAAGAAGTTGATTTTGTTGTTGTCGTTGTTGCTTTTAGCTATTAAGGCTGCAGGGGCACCCCCCCCCCCCCCCACGCCCCACGCCCCGTCCAGCCCCACCATATAGGAAAAGGGTTAGTGTTTAGGATAAGGATTAGGCTAGGATGAATCTTAGCGTTGGGATTAGGATTAGGGATTAGGGTTATATTCTTCGGGTATCACTTAATTCTGCAGCGGGATTAGATATTGAGGGTGCAAGATTAGATGTTTTGTCAAACATCTGATCCGGGCTATAGCTTTAAGAGGAAATCATCTAATCCATACTGGCATTCGTGAACCAGGTGATCAAACTTACTGACCCCACGATCGATATCCCCGACCGTAAACCTTTCAAAGACTGTTCCCGCATTCACAACCCTTCAAAAGATTCTCTGTGTGCATGGCCTATACAGAGTACCCCAAAACCTTCAATGAAAGTTGCTGGATCCATATACAACCGCCCTGATATAACCGTACCGGTTGACTGGGCGTAAAACACCAACTTACTCACTTACTTACCATGCCATTTACAACCTACCGTAAACCCTTCAATGTCAGTTGGTTCGTTAGCGAACTATAGCAATTACGGCAGGGATTACCAATAACAATTCCTAGTTGCACAACATATACAGGTTACCGTAAACCCTTTAATGAGAGTTCCTCTCTACGAGACCTGTACATGTTACCGTAAACCCTTCAATAACATTGCCTATGGTCCGGTGGCCGAGTGGTTCAGGCGACAGAAAAATTTGGTCAAATTTGTGACCCAAATTACCGTGAACACTTCGGTAACTGTTGCTCCGTGCACGCACGACCTTTGCAGGTTACCGTAAGCGCTTCAATAACTGTTGCTCCGTGCACGATATATACAGGTTACCGTAAACACTTCAGCAACTGTTGCTCCGTGCACGACCTATATAGGTTACCGTAAACTCTTTAAAAACTGTGGCTCTGTGGACGACTTATACCAGTTACTGTAAGTTCGTCAATAACTAATGTTCTGTGCACGACCTACACACGTTACCGTAAACTCTTCTTTACCTCTTGTTCCTGTTGCTGAACACATGACTTATTCAGGTTACCGTAAGCTCTTCAACAACTCTTGCTCTGTGTGCCACATACACAGGGTACCGTAAACTCTTTAATAACTGTTGCTTTGTGCCTGGAGCAAAGGTAAATAAGTAACTTGGTGTTTTACACCCAGTCAACTATTGCGGTTATATCAGGGCGAACGGAGCGAAGGAAGGCGAGGGAAAGAAACTGTTGAACAGTTAAAAAACAAAAAAACTTACAGTAAACAAAAAATAAATAAGGCCAACAAAATTCCAGGACTTCACAGCAAAGAACGTGATAGACAGACAAGCAACACTAAACTTCAGACCCGTTTTAGTCCCTCATCCAAATACTGAACAGCACAAGAACTCTTTTTGTTGTTGTTGCTGTTGTCCGCACCACCACCGACTGGAACCACCTCAGTGACGACCAGGTGAAGGCCCCCACACTTGAGGACTTCAAACGACGGATCGCCACCCAAATCACCATCATAGTCTGCGCGCACTCCCCTCCCGTTACATTTATACCTAAAGTTAGGTACGGCGACGTACCATAACAAGATCAAGAAAAACATTCTGTGTACACCACTTCACCAATACAAAGTTTGGGTAATATTGCTTCATTCCTTCAGGGTAAAAACAACAACTTTTTTTCAGTCATAAAATGTTGTTGGGATTAAATGTCTAGGCCTTGGACAAAATGTGTCTTGAACATTTAATCTCGGCAACATATTCATTGTGTTATTTTTAATTGTATTGATCTTTAATGAAATGAAAAGCGTTGGGGTGTTTGTTTTTGGCAGTTTGCGGCAAAGTGTACAGCAAGTTGACAAATACAAAGTTTGAGCAAGATTGCTTCACTCCTTCAGGGTTAAAAAAACAACAACTTTTTTCAGTTATAAAATGTTGTTGGGTTTACATGTCTAGGCCTTTGACAAAATGTGTCCTACACATCTAATCTCGGCAACATATCCATTGTATTATTTTTCATTGTATTGATCTTTAATGAAATGAAAGAGCTGTGGTCTTTGTTTTTGGCAGTTTGCGTCAAAGTATACAGCACTTCACAAATAGAAGGTTTGAGCAATATTGCTTCACTTCTTCAGGGTTACCCTGACAACACTCACAAACACACTGACACATGTGCATACGTACACACATAGACACATGTGCAGACACACATGCTCTCTCTCTCTCTCTCTCTCTCTCTCTCTCTCTCTCTCTCTCTCTCTCACATACACATTGATTGAGTGATGATCTCTTACATAGCGCTATTCTCCGCTCTCTCGAGCAGACTCACTGCGCTCGCATGTGATTCTACATGAGTGACTAGCTTTTTATAGCACGTTTTTTTTTTTAAATATTCACCGAAGTAGTGTACTTAAGCGCTGGTAGTGTACTTAAGCGCTGGTATGGCTGGCGCCACATGAAACTACTGCCGTCTCGGCGCATGTTCTGTATACACCATACAACCATGCTGAATGTCACTTCATGCCAAGCCACGTACGTAAGGTGTATGCGTGTTTAGCTGTAACCTGCCACCTGCACTTTTGGCAGAATGACCGGGATCTTTTTACGTGCTACTGCGGCAACACGAAGGTGGATCGGATACCGAAATAAGAGTCAGCACAGAAAATTCTCCCGCCGCTCATGCAGGGATTCGAACCCGCGACCTTTCAATCACGAGTCCGGCGCTCTAACCACTGAGCTATCCCCGCCCCCAGTCTACACACGTGCACACACACGCACATGTGCAGACATTTTTGGTTTTTAGTCATTAGAGGTTTGGATCAGATGTCTAGGACTTAGAAAGCGTTCTACATATCTATCTCGGCAACAGTATTCACTGTATTTTCTATTGCATTATTTTTAAAGAAATAAAAGGAGCTTAGTTTTGGCATTTTGCGTCAGTGTACTGTACTTCACGCACGCAAGGTTTGAGTGATGTCGCTAACACACACTCACTGACACATGTGCAGACACACACACACGTACATGGACACACACACACACAAACTCGTACACACACTGACACGATCACAGACGCACATACACAGGTCAAACAGTACACGCGCACCCACACCGAAGCACAAACATTAACACACATGCATACAGAAAGACACACACTCACTCACACACACACACACACACACACACACACACACACACACACACACACACACACACACACACACACACACACACACACACACACACACAAACGCACTGAAACACACAGACTTCTACACACACAGGCAAACTGAGAGACATGCACCCTTTGACAAGAAGTGCCTTACACATCTAACCTCGGCAATATTTAACCCCTTCACAGCCCCAACCTGTAAAATTTCTGGGCTGAAAGATGCACGGACGCGCCTGCAAACGGTATATTTTTCGGTCCTATAAGATCTGCTTTCAATGCTATGTGTTTCGATGAAAATCCTTTCACATGCCAGTGCGAAAAAGAAGACAGAAACAGTTAAGGGTTTAAAATTTTGAACTCTATCAGTCGTTTTCGAGTGACATCATGGCAGCAAAGGGGTTAATGACTAGAGAAAAGAAAGAAGATGAAAAAAGAGAGAAAAGAAAATCCTATTTATTTCTGGGGATGGAAGGACCATCTTTGGCACTGTACGTCAAGGTGTACTTCACACACACAATGTCTGAGCAAGATTGCTTCACTCCTTCAATTTAGTTTTTAGCTATGCAATGCGGTTGTGGATTAAATACTTGTCAACCGACACAGGGTAAGTACGTATCTTGGTGTTTTACGCCCAGTCAACCGGTGCGGTTATGGCGACCAACACAGGGGACCTTAATTTCTGCGAGGATCACTTCAGTCAGGTAGAAAGCAAGAATCTTTGCAATCCTTCTGAATTCCCCCACCGCCTCGTTGTTTTTTCTTCTTCTTTTTTTCTTCTGAAGCCAGTTATGTGTGCGTGCCCTCGAAAACAACACACCAACCAAAGCAAGCAAGCAGCAACAACAAAATAAACAAGCTGTAGTTTTTGGAGACAGTAAATTGTAAAACATAAAACAAAAGCCACATAATTATTATAAAACAATTCATTCACAGATTGTTCCATTTTATTAAGAACCATTTGATGTCTTTACAAAGTATTGTACATGCATATTCCTATTTCTCTCTCTCTCTCTCTCTCTCTCTCTTTCTCCTCCGCGCGCGCACGCACACACACACACACACACACACACACACACACACACACACACACACACACACACACACACACACACACACACACAACCACACCACACACACACACACACACACACACACACACACGAGGTTCCGCAAGGTTCAGTTTCGGGACCGATACTGTTTCTCTTCTGCACCAAGCCTGTGTCAGCTGTCACAGATCAACACCCTATGCTGCATTAAGGTTTTGCTGACGGTACGCAATTGCAGAAGTCAGGTCAGGTATCAGATCTCCAACAAATGATTGCAACTACTCAAGATTGCATCTCAGGTCTAAAATCCTGGATGGCCCAAAACAAACTGCAACTAAATGAAGAAAAGCCAGAGGTTTTGCTTGCCATCCCAATTTACTAAACCATCTGTCACAACCTGACTCCATCCGCATCCGCATCGGCAGTGCTAATATCCCTGTTCCACCTCCGGTCCGCCCCGTCCCTAATAAGCCTTATGGTTTCTGTGGACGTTAAGCACCATGTTTACTTACCACAGGTTAGGAGTCACTCTTGATCATTCACCTTCGATTTAAACAGCACAATTCAAACATCTGCAAAACAGATTATCTCGAACTCAGAAGAATCAGTTCAATCCGCCAGTGTCTCTGTTGGCACGACGAAAACGCTTGTGGTGTTCTTTTGCTTTGTCACGGCTTGATTAATGCAACTGTCTTCTGGCGGAGTCACCTAAGTATATACTCAGGAAACTCCAGGGAAAAACAACAACAACAACAACAAAAATGCAGCCTGAGTAGTCTTTCGGTCGTCAAAACATGAGCATGTTTCTCCGCTTCTACACACGCTCCAGTGGCTTCCAGTCTGTCAAAGAATCAACTACAAACTTTTCACCATGTTTCTCTTCAGTTACTGGGTCGGGTTGGGGACCTTGCTGACATTCTAGATTTATGTTCCTTCCCAACAGCTTCGTTCCTCCTCTGACACTCGTCTGTTTCCAATCACTTCTGTCAAAACGGTCATCTGGCCCACGCTCGTTAGCATATCAAGGTGCTACAGTCTGGAACAAACTCCCGCACGTCAGGAACGCTGCTTCTATTAACTCTTTCAAAGCTGCTCTTAAAACTGAAATGTTCCGTCCACAAACTATGTATTTTTTCATTCAAGGTGTGGAGATAGGAATGCTAACATTGCTATTAAATGTGTGCTTGTGTGTGTGTGTGAGAGAGAGAGGGTTAGGGTAGTAAATTTAAAAAAATTAAAAGAAAAGAAAAAAAGCCTGTACGTGTGCAGTTCGGCAGCATTTATCCTAAATGACTGTAAATTATTTGTGTATTAATAGTAAACATTGTCTATTGTCTTTTAGTTGCCACTGTGAGGCGCTTTGGGCTCTCTCTCTCTCTCTCTCTCTCTCTCTCTCTCTCTCTCACACACACACACACACACACACACACACACACACACACACACACACACACACACTCACGCACACACACACACACACACACAGAGAAATCAAAACCAAGACCACAACTGATATGCTGATCTGTTCAGGAAACACAGTAAAGTGGCTTCGAAGACTATACAAGGTTTTCTAGACCGGGGAATGAGTTTTTCTCCACTGAACACCGGTAGGCTTTTTTTAAAAGACTTAATGGCACTAGAACGTTTCGTGTTTTTGTTTAGACTTGGCACTAGAAAGTTTCGTGTTTTTGTCTTTACTGAACACTGGAAATTTTCGTGTCTTCGTTTAGACTGCACACTGGAAAGTTTCATGTGAAAGTTTCGTGTTTTTGCTTAGGCTGGGCGCAGTGAAATTGCTTAGACAGGCCACTAGAACGTTTCTGGACTGGGCAATGAAAAAATTCTTTAATTAAAAAATAATATTTTTTTTAGTCTAGGCACTGGGACGTTTTCTAGACTGGGCACTGGAAAGCTTTTTCGATTTGACACTGTATGTTTGTTTTTAGACTGGGCACTGGAAAGCTCTTTCGATTTGACACTGTATGTTTGTGTTTAGACTGGGCATTGGAAGGCTTTTTCGATTTGACACTGTATGTTTGTTCTTAGACTGGGCACTGGAAAGCCTTTTCGATTTGACACTGTATGTTTGTGTTTAGACTGGGCATTGGAAAGCTTTTCCAATTTGACACTGTATGTTTGTTTTCAGGCAGGGCATGGGGATTTTTAATTGTTTAGATTGGGCAGTGGGACTTTTTTCTTCTTTTTACCCCTATGCAACCAAACGTAATTTAAGGTACATCATCACTCTAATCATCTTGTGTGCTGTATTCAAGGTCAAAGTCACAGCAAAGGTTCAAAACTTGACTGAATGTCAATGCTCTGTTTTTGGTACCACTGATCTCTGGGACACTGGAGTTGTCTAGACTGGGCACTGGGTAGCTTTCAAGATTGGGCACAGGACAGTTTAGACTGGGCACTGAGAAGTTGCTTAGACACTGCGAGATTGTTTAGATTTGGCTCTGGGAAGTTGCCTAAACTAGGCAGTGGGAAGGTGTGTAGACTGGGCACTGGGAAGTTGTCTAGACACTAGGAAGTTGCCTAGACTGGGCACTAATTATTTGTAGAGAAACTGAACATTAAATTTTTATTAAATTATTTAAGAATGTACATTATTCTATTTTAAACTAAGAAAACATTAGATTTATGAGGTTTTGTAACAATGAAATCATGTTACTATGGGTGAAAACACGAATTCTGACATCCTTGGATTTGGGGGGCAGGGGAGGTAAATCCAGTACTGGGACAACCAGACACGTCACAGCATCACAAAACTGGGTGGTACATTCTGACTTTTCCCCCCAGATGAGCCTGCCGCTACCTAGTCACATCTATGGTACGTTTCATAGCAAATTCCCTTTTATAGGACAATAAAGTATTATCTTGGTATTATTCCACACTTTTGGGTACCTCTTTGAGTGAGTGTGTTGCGTATGTGTGGTTGCGAAACAGCTGACAAATAAAACTCAAGTACTCTAGGTGATATCAGGGTGACATATTCGAAGGAGAATTTTGCTGGAGGAGGATTAGGTGAGAATAAAGTAAGACGAACTGAAAATATGTGATGCATGCAAAGTAAACATTATATATTCTGATCTTCTCAAGGCTTCAGAGAACTTTGATAGTCTGGGTCTTCTGAAGAGGGGGCCATAATTACTGCATCCACAGTACCACTCCACACAACACAGAGGAGTAAATGAACAGATCACAAATGGAAAAATACATCATTTATTGTCCCCCTTGAGTGATCTAAACAGAAACAGCAATCAGGATTTCAGAAACAGCAGTCACAATTTTTTTTTAAACACTGCAGAACAGATTCACACAATATATATAAAACTTTGATGGAAGTAAAATATAACCCACAACCCTTAAAGGTACTTTCTTGATTTATCACAATTTCTTTGTGCACAGAAAAATTATATCACACATAACAAAATGACATCAAGATCCCCTCTCTTTCTCAGCTTTTTTCAGGCATGATTTTTGACCATGCATTAAGAGCATGAAGTAATATTTTATTCTTTTTCACATGCAGCTTTGTAATGAAAAAGGAAAGAACATGCTGAAAGAAAGGAGGGGGGAAAAGACAGACCCCCCCCCATTTTCACATGCTTCAACAAGGCAAAGCATCAACAGGATCTTGTTCATGTATTTCAACAACTACACAATTTATTAAAACTTACTCAAACTAACTGACTCATGTCACATATCCCTTTCTGTTTGAAGACTGGGGCGAAATCATTAGAAAACAATTAAGATGGCAAAAACGAGAATGAGAACATTCTTAGCTGCTGGCTCAGCATGCAAAATATCTTCTGACTTCTCCCAGCTTAAAAGATAGAAGCTTTCATCATTCTGATTCTGAGCAAAGAGGGCCTGAATTTCTGTATCCACAATACCCCATTGTCTGTGGGGATTACAGACTGGCACACACACACGCACACACATGTAATGATATAGTCCTGTTTCACACTCACCCTCTGCTCCCTTACTGCCTTACAGTCTGGAACCGGACGCTCCCCCAACACAGAAACACAATCCTCACTCCTGATAGCAGCTTCCAGACAAACATTAGTGTGGTCAGTAGTGACGACGCCCCATGGCCACTCCCCCCCCCCCACTTTACTGCGCACTTGCTCCTTTGTTCCTGCTACACATCACCTGTTCCTCTGTGCTAGTTATAATATGTCTATGTCTCTAGTAATAAAGATAACCTTGTGATTCTGCCACGTGTTAGTGTATTGGATAAAAGAGAACCTAAACATTATTGTGATCAGCGCAAACACTGTTATAATACAACATACACGTACATACATACAATCATAACAGTCTGCTGAAGAACACAGACATTCAAAACAGGTTGGTGCAGTATGAACAACAACAGGTTTATGCATTGTGATCAGCGCAAACACTGTTATAATACAACATACACGTACATACATACAATCATAACAGTCTGCTGAAGAACACAGACATTCAAAACAGGTTGGTGCAGTATGAACAACAACAGGTTTATGCAGAAACCACATGTGATCACAACATGCTTCCAAAAAGTCTGCAAACACAGACTTTCACAATCAGGTTGGTGCACAATAAAAACAACGGGTCTGGTGAGTTACAAAACACGGGTTATCCTGCCTACAACAACAGTCATAACAGTCTGCTGAAGAACACAGACATTCAAAACAGGTTGGTGCAGTATGAACAACAACAGGTTTATGCAG
This sequence comes from Alviniconcha marisindica, assembly GCA_018857735.1. Classification (NCBI taxonomy): domain Eukaryota; kingdom Metazoa; phylum Mollusca; class Gastropoda; family Provannidae; genus Alviniconcha; species Alviniconcha marisindica. Next base: position 1,684,801 of record JABMCL010002130.1, on the reverse strand, counting down.
AAACCACATGTGATCACAACATGCTTCCATAGTATGCACACTAGTATCACAATCAGGTATGGTGCACAATCACAACAGTCTGGTGAGTTACGACAGGCTGGTGCTGCCTACAACAACAGGTTCATGTAGAAACACACATGATTACAAGATGCTACTACAGTATACAAACTATCACAGCAAGCTGGTCTGTGAAGTCATAACTGTCTAGTGGCTGCAGGAACTCATGAACACAAATAAGGTTGCTTACTGTCATCTGTCTGTACTTGTTTTTTAGTCTGTGCATGTGATGGTTTCTTGCAGTAAGGTGATTGTCTGATGATGCATAATACTGAAATAAAGTTGCTGTACACTCATGATTACTGTACCTGTGGGATCTACTGAGTGGCCAGTAGCAGATCTATCAACACAGAGCTTACTGTACTAGTATCAACAGTAGAAAACGAGCAAAACTCAACAAAAGGCTAATTCTATGTTAATGGCCAAGACCTAAATTTCTGGTTTACCACAGCAACTATGTGTGTGTGTGTGTGTGTGTGTGTTGTGTGTGTGAGTGTGTGTGTTGTGTGTGTGTGTGTGTGTGTCTGTGTTGTGTGTGTGTGGGGGGGGGGGGGGGGAGGGGGGGGGGGGGAGTGGGAGTGTGGGGGGGAGTGGGAGTGTGTGCCTACAGACAGGTCATATCACATCAAATTACAGTTTGTAGACTTTTTAGTCATATTTTGTTGTAGATCATGGTCCACATTGTTCTTTTTAAGAGTCCTGCATATATTGATCTGGCTTATTTTTGTCAGTCAGCTAAAAGGTTTTTGAATGAAATTTAGTGTTCCTGCTAACACAATGTCAGATGGCAAGTTGATGCAACTGTTTATAGCTCTGTTAGTCAAAACAAAAAAATCCATACTGATCAGTAAGAACTCTCTTCTTGCGAAGTCTGACAGGGTGTTCTCTTAAAAAACTATGTATAATTTTGAAAGTTTCTGTATTTCAGGCTTGATGGTTTTAACACCCTTGATCTTTGTTCATACTTCAGGTACTAGCATGTGCTCCATCTTCTACAGATACTGTCAATGTGCCAAGTCCCACATGACTTCCTCCTGCTGATAAGACTGTAAAAGTTATTCACATTTTGTTGCTGGTTATCTGTGATTAAGACAAGTTGCTTCAAAACGTAAATTGCAACAATAGAAATCAGAACTCTCATCCTGTTTTACAAGCCAAATTAAGTTGGCATTGCACCTCAGTTTTCAACTGACTCCTGTCCACGAATACAAAAGCATCAAAGCAACATGAAACAGTTTTACACTATGGATATACTGGCTGCCTTGCTCAAAAGGTCTGCTCTCAGATGCTGTCTTGGTGCCATTTGGCATACCAATGTTCTGAAATGTTGTCAAGAAGTTCAAATAACCGTGTCACTTCAGATGCTGCCACTACTGCCTGTGTGTTGAGTAACCATACCATGAATCAAACTAGGTCAAGGGGGCATGGCTTTGCGACTGGTTAATACTTTGGAAGAAACAAATATTGCTGGCACTGTGCCTACTACCATAATTATACCTAATTTCCTGCATGTTCCAATTAGACTCTTCCAATTTCCAGCCATGAGTGCAGCATGCGTGCTCCCCATTGCACAGTGGCAAGCTTCATGCCATTTCTGTGCTGCAGCTAAGCAACAGTGGGGGTGCTACAACATTTCCTGTCACAGAATCAAATCCTCAGTGCCTGCATACCAAGAGTGGTCACACCCAGGTTGCGACGCAGCAGTGTTGTGAGATCAGGCATCCTGCCCTCCAACATGTCTGCAGCTGCAGGAGAGATTCCACAGCAGAAAGAGACGTCAAGGTGGTGCAGCCTCTTGCAGTTGTCCCCTATGTGGATGAGAGCTGTGTCAGTGAGGTGGTCACAGTTGGACAGGTCAAGGTGAGCCAGGCGCTGGCAGCGGGAGGTCACTGTGTCAATGGAAGCATCCGTGATACGTGCACACTGCTGGAGCTGTGGAATGTCAACACAGTGTTTACAGCAAGAGGGATTCAGTTTGATGCTGATACTTAATGCTCTGTCAACTGCAAAGGGTCATATTAGGGCAAAACAAAGGCCCAAAACAACAAATAACAATCTGGATCACAGTTAGACACATCATAGTCATTAGCAACCAAAATCAATTCAAAAGCATATGTCAATATCATATTGACTATGCACTTCTCAGCATTTACGTTTGACTTATTTACAACTGACCATATTCAGGTGGCTACATTAGAACATATTCAAGAATATTAAACAGTAAACGGCCAGACACTATGTACGAAATTTACACAGTAACACATGCCTATTTGTATTCTGCTGCCTCTCAGTCTCAGCATGGGACTCTGCATGAACTGATTATTACGATAAGCAAAGTGACCTATTTTATTCTGTAGGCCCTCTTTAAGTCCAGACAGGATTTGGAGAACTGGGAAGGTAGAAATCAATGAGGTAAAATTATTGGCAGCAGGTGAAGCATACAAGACAATATTCTGATGGACTCCAAGCTTCAAAGAGACGGCCTTTGATAGCTCCCGACTCTCAGCGGAGAGGATCTTACTGTTTGCATCCACAGTAAGCCCGATGCAGTCGCATGGAGCCTTAAGAGTAACACAGAGGGTAAAAACAACAACCTAGTCCGATAATCGTTTGTCTTGGCTCCTGAAAAAGCATAAAATATCAAGCATCTGTTGCCGTCATCATGATCATGATCTCTACCGTAGTTCTTATCATCATTGTCATCAGCATCAAACTAGATTACTACTGCACTATTGATGCTGCTACTACTCCTATGGGCTTGATTCTTATGAGCAGCTTCATCTTTCTTTTCATGTCCTTGTGACCTTGAAGATCAGTCATCAGGAGTGGCACAAACAGGAGGGGGGGGGGGGGGGGGGGGGGGGGGGGGGGGGGGGGGGGTTGAGGTCATAGCATGATAAAGGTTACAGGTAGGTGTCAATACTTATAAATGTGTGCAGTTTACCTGCAGTTCTTCCAGCCCAGGGTTATTACAAGCAATGTCACTCAGCCCTGCCCCAGTCAGGCCATGCACACAGTTCAGCTTGAGCACACGCAGCTCACAAAACTTGATGGCACCACGCAGGCCCAGATCAGTCAGCTGCGGACATGAGGAAAGGTCAAGGTTGTGAAGACTGGCCAGTGCACTTAGGTTTTCTGGGATCACTGTCCGCTCTAGCTCTGACACCATCTTCCTTAGCTGTGCCTCCTTCTTCTCTCGCAGTGCCCCAGTTGGTTTGCGGAAAATGACAGGTGTGTGGGACTTGCGGGTGCAGCTGCACTCTCCTTCCATCACAGAAGTGACTGGGTCATGGATTGGACAGAAGCCATCAGCCTTGAGACCCAGCAGGCCAAGGTCTGTGAGGGCCTTACACCAGGCCAGGCGCAGGGACTGCAATTGGTGCAGAGAGCTGGAGATCGTGTGTAGTCCTACATCCTGCACACACACACACACACAAATACAGACCATGTGTAGTTCTCATCTTACACACACACACACATATACCAATCACATGTACTTCTTGTCTCACAAACACAGATAAATATCATGTTTAGACTTACATCCTGCACACACAGGTACAGATCATGTTTAGTCCTACATCCTGCACACACAGGTACAGATCATGTTTAGCCTGGTATCTTGCACACAGTGATACAGATCATGTTTAGTCCTACATCTTGTATACACACAGGTACAGATCATGTTTAGTCCTATATCCTGCACACACACAGATCATATTTAGTACTTTAAGTTGCACAATCACACATGTACAGATTATGTTTAGTCCTATATCCTGCACACACACATATTACATTTAGTCCTATATCTTGCATGCACATGCATGCATGTGCACACACACACACACGCACACACTGGTACAGATGTTTAGTCACACACACACACACACACACACACACGCATGCACCGGTACAGATGTTTAGTCAACCACACACACACACACACACACACACACACACACACACACACACACACACAGGTACAAATAATGTTTTAGTCCTATATTCTGCACACACACACACACACACACACACACACACACACCACACACACACACACACACACAGGTACAGATTCTACATCCTGCACACATACACAGATACAGATTGCGTTTAGTCCTATTTCCTGCATGCACACACACATAAATACAGATCATATTTAGTCCTATATCCTGCACGCACGCACACACACACACACACACACACACACACACAGAGTTTAGTCCTATGTCCTGTACACACATAGGTACAGATCATGTTTAATCCTGTATCCTGCACAACACACCACACACACACACACACACACACACACACACACACACAGATCATGTTTAGTCCTATATGCTGCACACAGTCACACATAGACCTGTACAGATCATGTTCAGTCCTATATCCTGCACACATACAGGTACAGATCATGTTCAGTCCTATATCCTGCACACATACAGGTACAGATCCTACATCTCTCACACACACACACACACACAGATGGACACATGGGCATGGTGACTGCATGGTAATTGTTATGGGGGTATAATGAATGAGACTGAGTGTGTGGGGGTGGGGGTGGGGTGGGGGTGGTGGGTGGACGACTGATAGATAGTCACACCCAGTATCAGTTAGAAGATAGTGGCTACAAACACCATTTGCTTGGCACTAATAGGAAAAGGAACAATGTCTGGAGCAGGCATGCTAGGTGCTGTATCTTGAGAATCCTACTACAACATCCACAGTGTGTGCAAACCCATCCACCATGGTCTCTACACACCACTGCATGTCCTGCAAACACAAGTACTGGCTGCACACACCATCTCTTGATCCTGTAGGCTTTATACACCACCGAGCTGCAGTCTGCACACAACCTTGTGTCCTGTATAACATGCAAGATAACTACAGTGTGTACACACAAGTACAGTATGCACACAACCTTGTGTCCTGTATAACATGCAAGATAACTACAGTCTGTACACACAAGTACAGTCTGCACACATAATATGTGCTGGCCTACAGTCTGTAAACAAAAATACAACCTGCACACATCTGCATACACAAGTACTATCTCAACATAAAAGTACAGTCTGCATACACAAATACAGCCTCACCACATTCCCTGCTCCCTCCCCACCCCTTCCCTTCCCCAAGCTGGGCTACCCCTGTTCTCACCCACCCTTTCCCTTGCCCAAACTGGCCCACCCCATTCTCACCCACCCCCTCTTTTTCCCAAACTGGCCTACCCCCATTCTCACCCAACCCTTCCCTTGCCCAAACTGGCCCACCTCATTCTAATCTGCCCATGCCCTCTCCTAAATTGCACCCCCCCCCCCCCCCCACACACAACCCCCTCCCCAACCTTCTCTCCCCCATTCTCACTAACCTGTTCCCTTGCCTAGTCTGGCCTACCCCCATAAGAAACCCCCTCCCCAACCTTCCCTCCTCCAAACTGGCCTAAACCTGTTCTTACTCACTGCACACACCTGCAGGAGGAAGCAGGAGCCCAGGTCCAGGTGGTGCAGCAGTGGTAGGCACTGTGTCAGCTTGACCACTACTGCTGTGTCCAGCTTGCTGCAGCAGGACAGGTTCAGGTGAGTCAGCTGACTCATTACTTTTGACCCCTGGCACACAGCACTCAGCAAGCCGCTACTGGTCACCTGCACACAACCGATACTGATACATGAGCCATTTCAGCTGTATGTATATTTGGCTGAGGACCAATTGAACATCGTATGGTCAGGCCCATCCATCTTAAATGTACTGGATGCCACATGATGCTGCCAAAACAGTTGGGTTAAAGCATGGGAAAGGTCGATGTATTCAACCTTGCTACTCAAAAGTGACCATCCCCTGTCAACCATACAGGGCCATCTCAAATTGATCAAACTCTTTATAAACAAATGCACATTTCAAAACTCTTACATATATGTAAACCCTTTCTCAAGTCAAATCAAGAAAAACAACCCACACACAAATATAAAACAAAGCATACAACATAAACATGAAACAATTTTTCAAAGAGTTAGTCCCTTCAAGTTCAATACTGCCTTTATTAAAAAAACATATAAATATAAGGCTAGGACATGCTGGTCTCACTGAACATTCTGTCTAATTTATCGATACCAGATTAAAGTTAAAAAAAAGAAAAGAAGGGGGAATTATACAGTGACTGCACTGGACATTTTTCAAACCAGTTTGACATCTTTAAGGTGGTGAAGGTGGTGTATGGAAACCTGTCACATAATCACTGTAACTGGTCAGATACATGGCCATCCATACTACTACCAGAGCTGTACTAGCAAACACCCTGTTCCATTCCCCACCTAACACACACACACACATGCACGCCACACACACACATGCACGCCACACACACTCTCTGTTTATAGGTGCAGTCATTGCAGTTTAACCCCAGACTGGTTGCTATTGCAAAACAGCAGCTGCACCTATCTTCATTAAGTACCATACCCACTGGCCTTGCTACTCCAAGTCTAGGCTAAAAGGGTTAGAAATCACCATTTTCATGGCACTAAGTAAGTCTGTGATAGTGCTTTGCAGCGTGTCTAATTAAACTGGTCTCTCTGAATTAATTATTTATGACAGAGAATGACTATGCATGCTGTGATTTTGCTGCTGATAAAAGTGATAGCTGTATCATATTCATATACATGTGCACTGATAGCTTTCATGCTGAATATTAACTACATGCAAATTTTCTTCTGGCATGCATGTTTACATGTAAGATTTTAACAATGTTAATAATCAACATTTTACTCTTATGTATGTTTTGTTACACTTAATATTCTTTAAGTTGTCAACTACCATTACTAGTCACAAATCAGTTTTAGGCACACTTAGTCATACGTCCCACTCTTTTATAAAAGAACTATGGCTTTCTTAAAATTCTGTTTAAATGGTGTATAAATAACAGATAGTTGTTCAAGCTTTGATTTGACACCTTTAGTATGAATTTGATCAGTTTTGTAAATGTTGACTGCTGTGGTCCCTAATTTGCCTGAATGCACTGTTGATAGCCTACTCTATCTTCCACTCCACACACACACACACACACACACACACACACACACACACACACACACACACAAAAGTTGTTGTTGTTTTTAACAGTAACATATATTTGCCCAGCAACAGACAAACAGTCATGGTAATACAACAAAACATAGAACAGAAACATATGTTGCCACTTGGAGTTTTCCATATATATATGATAACCAGGTTTGATGTGTATTATACTATCTACCCTTCAGATCTGACCACCCCCCAAACCTAAACCAGTTTACAGAACCACTTGCTCCAATGACCAAGCTGTTATTTTAAAGACCTGAATCGCACCAATGACCCACCCCAACCCAAAGACCAGACCAATCTAAAGCAAAGACCAGACCCACTTCATACACCACACCCAACCTAAAGACCAGATCCACTCAGATCTGACCCAGCCTAACTAGACCTACTCCAAATCAGGATCTGATATGATCCACAGATCTGAACACCCACTCCAAATCAGGTGCACCTAAAAGACCAGATTCACCCCAAAGACCAAAACCACTCACAGAAACTGACCCACTCACAACCCAAACACCAGAACCATGAAACAGAATTTAAGCAACCTAAAGACAAGATCCATCCAAACATCTGACCCACCTCATAGCACTCTGAGAGGTCCAAGGTGTGAAGATGATGCAAGTTTTTCAGCAGAGCCACTGAGGCATCAGTGAGCATGCGGCACTTGTTGAGGCGCAGTCTCTGCAGTGCTGTGAGGTGAGTAGTGATGTTGCCTAGAGCAACATCTGTCAAGTCCAAACAGCCACTGATGTCCAGATACTTGAGGTGTACCTGGTGGCGGCACAGCCGACTGATTCCCTCATTGCCTATGTCACGACAACCAACCAGCACCAGCTCCTCCAGCTGCAGTTCACTGATCTGTGACAGCTGAGCTAAATGCTGCCATCAAGCAAACAATTAAGTGTCTGACAGCTGAGCTAAATGCTGCCATCAAGCAAGCAATTAAGTGTCTGACAGCTGAGCTAAATGCTGCCATCAATCAAGCAATTAAGTGTCTGACAGCTGAGCTAAATGCTGCCATCAAGCAAGCAATTAAGTGTCTGACAGCTGAGCTAGATGCTGCCATCAAGCAAGCAATTAAGTGTCTGACAGCTGAGCTAAATGCTGCCATCAAGCAAGCAATTAAGTGTCTGACAGCTGAGCTAAATGCTGCCATCAAGCAAGCAATTAAGTGTCTGACAGCTGAGCTAAATGCTGTCATCAAGCAAGCAATTAAGTGTCTAACAGCTGAGTTAAATATTGCCATCAAGCAAGCAATTAAGTGTCTGACAGCTGAGCTAAATACTGCCATCAAGCAAACAAGTGTCTGACAGCTGAGCTAAATGCTGCCATCAAGCAAGCAATTAAATGTCTGACAGCTGAGCTAAATGCTGCCATCAAGCAAGCAATTAAGTGTCTGACAGCTGAGCTAAATACTGCCATCAAGCAAACAATTAAGTGTCTAACAGCTGAGTTAAATACTGCCATCAAGCAAACAATTAAGTGTCTGACGGCTGAGCTAAATGCTGCCATCATATCAAGCAACAATTAAGTGTCTGACAGCTTAGCAAAATGTTGCCATCAAGCAAACAGTTAAGTGTGTAACAACTGAGATAAATGATGTCATCAAGCAAGCAGTTAAGTGCATCACCATGACAGCTGAAATAAATGCTGCCATCAACTAACAGTTAAGTGCATAACAACTGAGCTACTTGCCATCAAGCGAACAATTAAGTCTGTGACAGCTGAACTAAATGCTGCCATCAGCTCAAGCAAACAATTAAGTGTCTTATCTAAATGCTGTGGTCAAAAACAAAGATGTATGACAAATGAGCAAAATGATGTGGCAAAAAAACAACAACAAACAAAACAATGATGCATGACAGTTAATCTAAATACTGTGGTAAAAAACCCAGTGATGAATGACAGTTAATTTGAATGCTGTGGCAAAAAACAATGATGCATGGCAGCTGAGCTAAATGCTGTGGTCAAAAACAAAGATGCATGACAAATGAGCATAATGGTGTGCTAAAAAAACTATTATGCATGATGACAGCTGAGCTAAATGCTGTGGTCAAAGGAAATCTAATGCTTGACAGCCGAGTTAAATGTTGTGGTCAAAGAAAATCTTATGCATGCCAAATGAGCTAAATGTTGTGGTCAAAGAGAATCTGATGCATAACAAATGAGCTAAATGCTGAGGTCAAAGACATTTAAATGATGCATGAGAAATGAGCTAAATGCTGTGGTAAAAGCCAGTATCCTGAATAACTATATACTGAACCAAACTTTATGTGCAGTGGTGGAAAACAGTTTCATGCACAACTAATAATATTGAACTGAACTAAATGCTGCACTCATGGATAATTTTATCAAATGAGCATTTAATTACTGCACATGGGGGTGGAGTTTAAATAATAATACCAAGCAAAAAGAAATTTCTGTGACACCTGATATAAATCAGTAAACATTCTAATACCACTAATAGCATGTATTTTAACATTAATAATCACATCCATGCATAATCATTACTGCATGCTACACCCACTCACACAAACCATAAAACACACGTGCAACCACTCATTCTAATGTTAGGGTGCTACTGCACCTGGTTGTTGATGGTGGTGCGACTCAAGTTCAGAGCTTTGATGCGACCGACGCTGTCCTGTAAATAGCGCTGCAGACAGCAGAAAGTGAACACAGCTGAGTTGTCAAAGACGGTGGCATTGCTGGGATAGTAGGCATGTCCACTGAAGTTGATCTGTGTGGACGCCAGAAGCAGCCTCTGCAGGCTGGGGAAGATGGCCATCATGCGACTGAATGAGCAATCAGACAGATACCTGAGTGATGACAGGTTTAGCTCTATCACATTCTTCATGGTTTCCCTCAGTTGTTGGACTTGCATCTGGTCATTAAGCAGAGTGCCAGCCATAAAAAGGGAGTTGCAGCCAGCCAAGTCAAGGGAGGTAAGTTGCGGGCAGCAGGTTAAGAGCTGCACCAGGGTACCCTCAGTGATGTTCGAATCTTTCAGAGACAATGTGCGTAAATAGTCAGATGCCAGCTCACATGTTCGAAGTATTGCACTCTTTGTCAGGTTAGAGTTGTCAAAGTGAGATAAAGCCAAGTGCGTCAAACGTCGGTGACAGAAAGTCGCCAGAATCTCCTCCGTCTTTTCATAGGCAAAGTTGACAATGATGTTCCGCTGAAGGGCAGGGTCTAAGGATGCCTCATACCAAGCATGACACACCAGTGACGCCTCTTTGCGGTCAGACACTCCCAGAAAGGACATGATGTGAGCCACCACCTGACAACAAATAAGTCAGCCATATGATTTCAGGAAATAAACACCAGATGAGCAAAATGCTCAGATAACTCCAATTCAAAAGTGGAAAATCCCACTTTTGGGGGATAACTTCAGACACTCCCATGACCTTGAAAATGGGCCCAGGTATGAACAAGTGGTATGAACAGGTAACAGACTAACACCAAACTGAGATTATTTATCATACAATGAGCCTAGGATTCACTGTAAAGTGTAATAAGTCAGCAAAAGACACAAGCTTTGTGCAATTGTAGGATTGCATAAACAAAGAAAAAAAAGATTGTGTGTGCTTACTTTTTTTTACTGTTTCAGTCTCTTTGAGTAGGTAGGACCAGCCTCTCTTTAGCGCTGGGTAACATGGTCGTCGCGAGGCAAATATTGCTCATTTTCAACTCGTCATATCTGCCTTGTTTTGTGCAGTTTGTCAATAAAAACTACTGTCAGGCAAAAAAACATGTTTTTACGACCCATGTCGTCTTAACACCTCTGCATTTCCTCTGTTAAAGCCTAAACTAGCCCACCCTTAAGATGACTGACATTTGTTAGTAATAAAGATTATCCAGAGCAGAAACAAGCAGCCGTAGGCCGGATGGCTGAGGGGGGGGGGGGCGACACCAACCACATTGCTGGTTGTATATATATATATACAAACCCAGCGACCACAGTTCCAGAGCTGGACTAAAGTTAACTAAGCCAAAGAAGGAACCACACTTTAGAGTTGTTCACTTAACTTTGGTCTCATGCGTGTGTTTCGGCTTTACCGGTCAGTGTGTATGTGTGTGTGTGTTCATTCATGATCAATACGTGATCAAATATGTAGACCTATAAATTTCACTTTTCAGATGTTAACGTTTGCCATTTCTACGCCTTTGGTATTTGGTGAATCCCCCCCCTCTCGGCTATATTCGCGCAGATATAATAATCATGGTTGACCGGGCATAACTTCAAGAAAAGAAAAAAAAGAAAAAACAACAACAACCGATTCTCAATCTCTCCTGAGAGACAACACACAAGGGAGACAATTTACGTTTCAGTCCCTTCGACTGCAGGAGCACTCTGCTCCTCGATCTGGTTTCAATTGTTGTCTCTCTCTACAGAGACACTACATTCAGTGTGTTTGTGTGTGTGTGTGTGTGTGTGTGTGTGTGTGTGTGTGTGTGTGTGTGTGTGTGTGTGTGTGTAAGTGTGTGTGTATGTGTCATTGTGTATGTGTGTGTATTGTAGTGGCTCTGCCACTAAGTGCCTCTATCGTCTAAACTGAAGATACAAAGGCGAAGTTAGTTTGAATTTGCCGTGTTGGCGGCTTCAAAGTCCAGCAACTAGTGCTTTTTTGTTTGTTTGTTTGTTTCACTGTGTGTGTGGGGGGTGGGGGGTGGGGGAAACTGGGAAACTGAAACGATGTCTTCTTCATTATGATGTTAAAGACGAATGTACCAAAATAAAACCTAAGAATTTACTGCTGCCTCAGTATTATTGTAACATCTCTAGTGCGTGAAGGGATCAAATGTCGTCGAGCGATTCTGTGGCCACTGCAACTGAGAATGCTAGCAGGTTAGTAGGGTCTTACACTGAATTTATAGAAGAAAACTTTAAGGTATCTTCCAAGTCTGTGGATAGTGGAAGATGGAATACACAAACAAATTATTTACGGAAAAGTCAAAATGCTAATTGCGGACTATCGCGGAGCTGGCCTTTTTACATAATATTAAATAGAAAAGTCGAACCTGTCAATCGCGGATATGCGGAACAGGCTTTATCTAATCAGTAAAATAAAGGAACTCCATTAGGAGGTTTAGATCAGAATGGAAAAAATGGAGCCAGGCCCGGATAACGAACCTGACCTCTCTCAGTCAGAACATCTGTAGCAAAACACAGTTTAAGATTCAACACATCAATCATGAAATGAAAACAAGTGTTATAACTCATATATTTGAAACAACTCGTGGCTACCCCTGTACTTAATCATTTAAGCGAACGTGAAAAATAATAAAACATCAGCAACGCGGCTAGATCTCAAACCATAAAAACTACAACAATCAAACAACAATAAAACATCAGTCAGGAACTAGGAAGGTAAAAGATAATCAAACCAACCTGCTGAATGTGGATTAAATTGAGCCAAAACACTAGTTGCACGAATGAAAAACTTTGACTTGGAGACTTGGAGACTGACCTGGAGGCTTGGCAAAGTGACTACAAAAGAGGACACATGGTCGTTAAACTTCTGTGAGGGCGAGTGGTGCGGGGGATTAAAATGGAGGGTCTTTTATACCTTGATAAATACGGCATCGGTGACCCAGAATTTGGAATAAAAGAAGAATTTGTAACAGAATAGGGAAGGCAGCTCTTCCATTCCCTTGCATGTACAGGGAGGCTTGTTGTCTACAGCTCGGCGAACTGACCGCCGCTAATTGGAACCGATCCTTCACACAGGAAAGGAGACTGCTGCACTCCACGACCGCATGAAGACCCAGTACCAACGAAATATTGACTGAACTAAAAACATTCTCATCTTTTCAACTTCAAAACTTACAAAGACCATTTCACCAACAGTCTGACTAAAGTTGAACGTAGACTAAATAGTGCAGATTATCTTCTTTTTTCCCCCTTTCAATTCCTCACATGCAATAGGTGTTAAACAACAAGTAAACTTACATATTAGGAGTTTTAAAGCATTTAGATTTTTTGGTACCTATGTCACAGTAGTGGTACACAGTTTCTGAGAATGACCCATATATATTATATATGAGAGAGAGAGAGAGAGAGAGAGAGAGAGAGAAGAGAGAGAGAGAGAGAGAGAGAGAGAGAGAGAGAGAGAGAGAGAGAGAAAGAGAGAGAGAGAGAGAGAGAGATGTGAACTAAAAGATTTGTTTGATTTCATTTAAAATACTTTGTCTGTGTTATATTACATTAGATATAATATACACTTGAAGTACAACACACATAGTCATAGTGAATGATATATAAACATTAACTTAATATGAATATGCCTAACACTCTTGCTCTGTGTCACACTGTAACCCCCCCCCCAGTAGTTTTAACAGGTTACTGTTGCCAGGGTGGTGGTTTGAATGTAGATTTTCTTGCCACTGGCAGGTTCGTTCATACTGCACTGACTGACTAAACACTGTACACCAACATTCATGGTCCGTGGCTTTTGTTTATTACGGTCGTAGTTGTAGTTGTTATAGTTGTTGATGTATATATATATGTCTTTTTCTTCTTCTTTTTTCACCCTGTACAAGAAAAGAAGAAGAAAAATATCAGAACAACTTGCTAATCAGCATTATATCAGCCGTATAAAATAACAGCAATACTAGACAGAAGACTCCTTCAACAACCTTCCAGACAAACAATGGGAACAGAAAAATATCTGACACAAGGTAACTGCTGAAAACAGCCCAGGGCAATACATTCAGCACTTCTACAAGGAATAATGTGGACCATAATAGATTTTCAAATATAATAGCAGGCACAAGGTTATAAAGCCTACTTCACAGCCACATGGACCATGATTATAACCCCCAAAGGCAAAGAAATTAAATGACAAAATAATGGAATAAATACATAAGACAAACAAGTAATTGAGCCATGAAATTAAACCTATCAGATACCATAGAAGAAATATCAATATCACATTAAAAACACTGGCTAGATGCACATACCATATCAATTTGATAAAGGCTGTCCCCAAAAAGTTGTCAGTTAGGGCATGGATAGCTGATGATCTGTGATGTAAAAACTTTTCTCTTTTTTTGTGCATAACATTATGACATTACTTCAATGATGACATCATAAGTATTTCTATTAGGAACTCAGGGGACAGAACTCTGTCACCGCTACTTAAGGAACTTCACTGGCTACCAGTAAAGTGAGCCAGTGTGGCCTAGCGGTAAGGCGTCAGGCTGGTAGGCGGAAGGACCTCGGTTTGATACTGCTTCGGCTCTCCTTTCTCTTCAAAAATTGTGGTCTGTGGACACCGTCTTGTGACTTTGTCCCTCACAATTAATGAAACATTAAAATGGCTCTCATCGCTGCCCATCTTAATGCAGGTCATTCTGGTGGTGACAGTGTAGCGATAGGTATATAATCTCCCTCTTCCCCCACCTCCATACCCCCTTCCCCCCCATTCTCCCCGTCCCTAATAAGCCTTATGGTTTCTGTGGACGTTAAGCACCATGTTTACTTACTTACTTACCAGTAAAATTCCGCTGTCAGTACAAGATTGCAACTCTTGCTTACCGCCATTTTGAAGGGTCTTTACCTCCTTATCTTTCTTCATCTCTCTGCACTTATGAACCGTCTCGCTCTCTCTGATCTTCTAACGAAAAGCTGCTAAAAATTCCGAAGCGAAATCTCAAATCATTTGGACAACGTTCTTTTAATTTCATGGCACCATCTCTCTGGAATTCTCTGCCGGCCACTCTAAGAAATGTACCAACACTGTCTCAATTCAAATCGCAGCTAAAAACCTTCTTGTTTGCCCAGGCCTTCCTGTAGAATCTGAAGAAATCTGTGTCTGGTGTGGCAGTTGAATGTAGATGGATGCATATGGATAGGGAGAGGGGGAAGGGAAGGGGGGGGGGGGGGAGAGAGCATGAGAGATCTAGGTAAGAGAAGGAGGCACAGGTTGGGTGGGTAAAAGACCGATTCAGATTGGTGTTGTTGTTTGAGATCATTAGTTAATATTTTGTTAACTGCTATATGAGTGGATGAGCGGAGACTGGTGTGCGCATGTCATTATGTGTGTGTGTGTGTGTGTGTGTGTGGTCTAATGTTCGATAGGCGATAATGGTAATTTAAGCTACAATCATTAAGGTTCTGTTTGCTGAAATGTATGCTAATGTAGTTTTTGTGATAAGATGTTTGTACAGCGCAGTGAGTTTAACTCTGGTTAAAGAATAGCGCTTTATAAGAATTATTTATTATTATTATTAATAATGAAAAATACCAAACATCACAATTATTTCATTAACTTAGCAGAACCCATCCTCCTACTCTCACAACAATATTTATCATGAACTGGTACACTGACAACCAAGACTACATCTAAATTCTAATGACGAAATTCCCCCAAAACAGCATATTAAATACAATTAATTATCCCCACTCAATTCTTGACCTAGATCCAAATAAAGTAGATAATAATAACCTGGCAACATCTGGTCTCTAATAGTCTACACAGTCTCTGTGGACATAAGCTAACACTGAATTGGAACTTTGCAAAATATCACTGTTAGTGTTACATTAACACATACATTTTTAAAGTTCAGAGTGTTCTAATGGAATGTGTTTTGCCCTGCTATAACTGTCATGGTTGACTGGACATAAAAAATATAATAATCCCCACCCCCACCTACCTACCCCCGCGCACCATTCATATATATATATATATACACATCTCAAAGCATACATGAATGTGCATACACACATCCACACACAGTACAAACAAAACTTAATAACTTCTCATCAGTAACTTGACATTAATGCCCAGTCAACCATTCCTCATATACCACAGTGAAATATAAGTGCAAAAGGAGGAGAAAGACATACAAGCCTGACTCACAGTCACAGTCCTAAATACACAACACACATAACAATCAGGAACCTAAACTGTGCATCATTAAACAAAACACACTCCATCAAATCACAATTGTTCAAAAGCCAAGGTACGTTTTACTCAGTCTTAACTGAATCAGGTGTGTGTGTGTGTGTGTGTGCGCGCGCGCGCGCAGTTTAATGGTTGTGATGAGTATGAGTACAAACAAATCAGAACAAATTATTTTCACACAAGCACACACACCAAAAATCATCACACATTCAATCACACTTGGGCACTAGTGACAGTCTAACAGTAACACACATACACACACACACACACACACACACAGTATTTCAAAGCTAATCAGCAACAAAAAGATCTTCAGTTAATAGTATGAATACACAACAATGAGTTGCACTCTACAACTACCCTCGCCCTGATATAACTGCACTGGTTGACTGGGCGTAAAACACAAACTTACTTACTACAACTACCCCCCCCCCCCCCCCCCCCTCCTCCACAAGCACAGCTACAAATACTCGCATTTTATGCTTAAAAAATGCATGAGTGTGAGCACATACCTCAGTGATATACCTCAGTGAAGTACAAGTTCGAATAGAGAGAGAGAGAAGAAGAAAGAAGTTAAAGTCTGATTCACAGAACTTTGAAATAAGCAAGATCCCTGAAAATTTGCATACTGTGTGTCCCTGTCAAAATAAATACGCGTTCGTTTGAACATTTTTGTGTTTGGATCTTGTTTTAGCAAGATAGCAGTCATTCTGTTTCAGATTTATAAAATAAACAACACTCATAACAATGCAAAAGGTTAAAACTAGAATCATCATGAGTTAAAACATGGCTCATCAAATAACAATTAAGCAAACATCAACATCCTTGGTCAGTTTTATATCACGTTTTTCTGAGTCTAAATTGATTCAGGTTGGTGTGTGTGTGTGTGTGTGTGTGTGTGTGTGTGTGTGTGTGTGTGTGTGTGTGTGTGTGTGTGCGAGCATGCATATGTGTGAGTGTGTGTGTCTATCAGCTACCATCACACTGTGTAACCAATTTAACGGTTTTGATTAATACAAACAAATTTAATAAGGACAAACTGTTTCATAAACTCTCTCTCTCTCACTCACTCACACACACACACACACACACACACACACACACACACACACACACACACACACACACACACACACATCAGCAGCTGTTCAGCCTGTTAACAGAACATTCTACCTCAGTGAAATAATTAATGGTCTGGTTTAATTTGCCATTTATGCAGAATCAGTGACATATATCATTATACGACATGCTTTTAAAAGATAATAATTAATATTAATGATTATTGGGTGCATGGTATTTAACAATTAGCAATTATTGAATTAATCTACTGGACACAGTACAGTATGTCAAAATAACAGTCTTGCAAGTTATCATGGGCTTTTGCAAAAGAATATTGCTCTCACACTGCAAAATCTTGACCAAACTGCATTCATATAGTATGTACTGTATTTAAATAATATGTATTGTATTAAATAATATTATGTATATTATATAACAGCAGTCTCTGTATGGCTAACTTGAAAAAGTTCAAGCGATATTGATAATACTTTAATAGTTTATTGCCTGATTTTGACAGTTGCTAACTTGCTTTTAAACAGTGAATTTTTTTTAAAGGAAATTTAGCTAGTGAATGATTTTTTTAAAATATATTTGTTTTTTCTTGTCAGGGACAATAACTCTGATTTAGCTAGCAGACGATGCAGTCACGACCCAATATGTTTTTTACAGTAGATCTGCTCATCTAGACAAAACAAATTAAAAGCGAGCCACCAGCCAAAATTAACATTATATTGAGAGTTTGGAATTGTATTTGCTTCTGAAGAATTAATTTCTTCTTTTCCCCCCATCTTCTTTCTCTTCCACCTTTTGTGCACATGGAAGACCTGGCACACTGGCTCAGAATTACATGATTCTTTCAATGTTAGTATATAATAATAATAATTACAAAGGCTGGGGGTGGGGGGCGGGGGGTGGGGGTGGGGGGTGGGGGGGGGGGTATGATTTAAAAGAAGAAGAAGTAATAATGACAAGTTTTTTTGTTTTGGTTTAACATTTTACAAGCATGACTGACAAGACAGACTATGGTAACAAGACAGAAGTAACTAAGTCAATAAGAAAGACTGAACAGGAAACAAAATGAAAGAAAATCACACACACACACACACACACACACACACACACACACAACACACACTCAACAATCAAATGTGGGGGTGGGAGGGGGTGGGGGAAATAAAATAACTCACAGAGCAACATTAAATAGTTTTGAGCATGTCAATTTTTAAATGTCATTGAAGTGAGACCTCAATTTTTGTTAGTTTCCTTAATAATCCAGGTCTTTTATCTAAGGGAAGTTTGTTTTTAAATATTGTCAAATAATGGCTAGAGCGACTCCAGTTGGGGTTTTGCTTCTGGGATTGTTTCAGTAGCTGAGACTGGTAGTAGTAGTCAAATACCTGAAAATTAGTTCTTGTCTGCTTCCTTTTGTTTGTACCTTTTAATTTATTTATTTCTCAAGTTATTACTGCATGATTCACACAAAGTCAAGTAAGTGATATTTACAAACTTCAGAATTTGATGATTTAATCGGTGAGTATTAAGTGTATTTAATTGGTGAGTATAAAGTGTTAGTGTGCTGTTTATGTTGAAATAAATCTTTTTTTACCTGCTTGTTTATATATTTCTTTGTTAATGATTTCAGAGGATGATCAGTTTCATCATCTTGAGGAGAGAATTGGTCCTAGAAAGCAAGGCAGGCCCCAACATCTACCATGAGGCCACACTTGGACTGCAGTTTTTACTTCATTTCCTCATTCAAACAAGTCAAAATTTCCTTATGCTGTGCATTTTCCTTCTCTGATTAATGCTGAATCTGCAGATACCAGAACCATGGTTGTATCTCTTTCCATTCCAGAGTTTGATTTGCTTTAATGCTATTACCATCAAAGATTTGCAGGATATTTGCCCCCTTTTTTCTCATGGAAACTTGCCTCTGTAGGTAAAATTTAGCTTGCACTTCTTTAGACTTGTGAATTTGTATTGTCTAATTAATGCTGAATCAGTTGATACCAGAATTATGGTTGTACCTCTTTTCATTCCCATGTTATGTTTGATCTTGTCATGGTACCGTCAAAGATTGGTGATCAGACAATGTCAAAAGTAGTGATTTTTCCATTTTTGGGACTCTGCATCTCCAATATTTGAGTAAGGATGACTACTGAAAAAACTGTGTTTAGTCTATGTAATGGAGACACTGTGTAAAACAAGTTGGGTGGATGTGTGGCCAATAATTTTTATGCTAGAGCCATACAAAAATGGCATTTTGGAAAAAATGCGTGTAAAACGCCTAAAATGGTGACTATTTGAAGGGTAATATCTAAAAAAATATTATAGATAAATTAATGAAATTTGGCTTGTATACTTGCCTTGTGACCCTCTTTAATATCACATATTAATGGATTGCATTGCTTTTTTTGTTGTTGAAAATTTGGCTGGACCTACCTACTTTGAGAGTCTGGATAGCATGGAGGCAACTCTCCCTATGAGTATGACATGTCATAGCGTTGAGTTTGTCCAGAACTGGTTCCAAGGACAGGCTGTCAGCAATGATGAATTCTAGGTTTGCACAAGTGCATACTTGATGCTGCTGATCTATGCTAATTGCACTTCAGTCCACTGACATCTTGTCCAATGCACAGTCCATGAGTACTGAACGACAAAATTTTGAAACTCATTAGCATTTAATTTTTAAGAACTTTCCAAGCAATATTAGAAGAATTTTTTTTATACAACTTCAAGTTTCCACAAATGTTTGATGCCAATGTGACTTCAAAATATATAATAAACACGTCAAATGGAATTTGGAAGAGTAAAATGTCCCCAATATTTGGGCCTCAGCCTTCTTGGGGGGGGGGGGGGGGGGGGGGGGGGGGGGGGGGGGGGGGTGGGGGGGGGGGGGGAGGATTTTAATTGCATGTAGTACTAATAGAGAGACTGCTGGTCAAAGCTCAAAAAGCATTACATTGTACCACCATGAAAAGTCTTGTCTTGTGTGTTTGGTCTAATTCCTAGTTTCACAGACACACACACACACACACTCACACAATGGTAGTCATGAGCAACCTCAATCCTTAGGTTAATAATTCTGTCAGTATTATGGAGGTCTAAACTGAAGGGGAGAAGGGGGTGGGGTTGGGGGGGGGGGGGGGGGGGGGAGGGGGGGGGGGGGGGGGGGTAAAAACAACAACCAAAGCTGGTGATACCTGGTTCTTGACAGAAAAGCATTTAGAAAACAGGCTGCTGCTGTCTGTAATGAGTTTTGATTAACAAAAAAATAAATATATAATATATATATATATCAGTAGCAGTATTATCAGTATATATATAATATATACATAAAATATATATATATATATATTAATGTTATGTGAAAAAAACACGCAATGCTAAACTTAAACTTAAAGCCTTAATTTGTCATGTGTTGAACACTCTGCATTGTCAATTTTACAGTAATCACATTCACAGACACACATTGTGATGATTATCAGTCACAAATGAGTAAGCAAGTATGTAAGCAAGTATGTGCTCAGAGTAAACAAGTATGTAAGCAAGTATGTGCTCAGAGTAAGCAAGTATGTAAGCATGTATGCGCTCAGTCAGAAGACTTCATTTTGCTGAATCCAGTTAGAATGACTGGGGGTATCCACATTTAACATTATTAAGAACCCCTGCAAAAGATGATGGCTATGCAGCCTGGTCTGGATTTGTGGGAACTGCCGCCAGCTAGCTGGACTGGTCTTCTCAGCCGATACTTGAATTAGTTGAAAACTGGTTCATCCCTCTCCCTCTCTTTTCACAGTATGACTATGACTGTATGAGGCACACAGAAAGTCAAATAACTGTCATGGATGCCATTGTGATTATGGCAGTTTGATTCCAAAACTGAATGATGTGCATCGTGATTCCAAAACTGAATGATGTGCATCGTGATTCCAAAACTGAATGATGTACATCGTTAGGCTATTAAATGGGGGACCATGCTGTTGCATACGACAAACGGCTAACTGAGAGTGACAACAAATATTTCTTGTTGAATGCTTCAGTTGCCTGAGTTGGCACTATTTCAAAACAAATCAGCATTATTCACTATATAATAGGATCATGAGCTAAAGCTAGTCAAACCAAAGTTACCTCAGTTGGCAGGCGAGATGCCATCGCGGCTGGAAGTGTGGTTTTCTGTTTGCGTTAAAAAAAAGTTTTGTCACTACACGCGATGACGGCTATCAGCTGTGATGGTTCATCTGCATCAGGGTTACGTGACTAACACGGAGTGTACCAGTCCTCTGTCCTTCTGCTCGCGCCGTCGTTGTCCGATCATGTGACATTTTTGGTAGACTCTAATCGTTGTTGTTTGGTTTTCCAAGAATCAAGCAGACGACTGTTTCAGAGCTTACAAATTTTATGCCAATCTTGATCTTCGGGCTTAAATTTACTTTTCATTGTTGTTGCGACGACTTTTGTACAGTAAATCTTACTAATTTGGTGTGCACTGATCACATTTAACAGGTTAGGAGCATCCATGGGTCAAAGTTCATATATCCATTCATGATGGCGTCCACAATCGCAATACCGAAGAGGATCCCTCTCCTTCTCGTTGTTGACAATGTTTTACTGCCAGGGTCCTCCATGCGCATTCCTGTTAAGAGTCTGAAAAAGTAAGTTCACGTTGCTCCATGTCAGTCTTGTCTCCCACTCCTTTTGGACTGCTGTTCTGTTTGCATTTGACCGTGAACTCCGGTCTTCGAACACGCCCGAATCTTCTTGAGTTTTCTTGATAAGTTGATATGATAGTAATATTAACAATGAAATATTTATAAAGCGCGAACGCCATATATATAGTAATATTAACAATGAAATATTTATAAAGCGCGAACGCCATATATATATATATATATATATATATATATATATATAGAGAGAGAGAGAGAGAGAGAGAGAGAGAGAGAGAGAGAGAGAGAGAGATCGAACTCGAAAACTTTATTTTACAAGGATTGTAGTTTAGGTTCAGTCAAAAACCTAACTAGTCCTTGCTAAGCTACTAATGAGTAAATATAAAATTACAGGCGTCATTTATATACATGTAGGCATGAATGAGTGAGTGAAACGTTATACATGAGAATTTCTGAGCATGCAACCAGCAAATAAGGCAGTAGTCTGAGTAGAACATTTGATCAGGTGATACGATTAGTATTGGACAAGAAAATAGAAGCAGTCAATGCTGCTGCACAAAACATAGCGTCGGTTCACAGCGCCAGATGCACACATGCATGCATACATCACTCAGTTACAAACTTACACATTATGAGCATGCAACCAGCAAATAAGGCAGTAGTCTGAGTAGAACATTTGATCAGGTGATATGATTAGTATTGGACAAGAAAATAGAAGCAGTCAATGCTTATTGACTGCCTCTATTTTCTTGTCAATGCTTATTGACTGCTTCTATTTTCTTGTCCAATACTAATCATATCACCTGATCAAATGTTCTACTCAGACTACTGCCTTATTTGCTGGTTGCATGCTCATAATGTGTAAGTTTGTAACTGAGTGATGTATGCATGCATGTGTGCATCTGGCGCTGTGAACCGACACTATGTTTTGTAAAGAACGGTAAGGGAGAAAAGATCACTCTCATAAGTTGACTGCCAATTTCTGTATTCAGGCAAACTGTGTATTAATTCTGTGCCTCTGTGTGTGTGTGTGTGTGTGTGTGTGCGTGCGTGCTTGTGTGTCGAGAGATGATGAAAGCGAACATCAGTAAGGCAGAAATGAACATACTGAGAAACATGTTAGAAAGATTTTAGACATTCAGAAAAGAACAAGGATTCGTCAAGAGAACCAATCAGAAAGAATGCTAAAAAGGCCATCTGAACTGCAGCCAGGAGAATTTGGCAACAGTGTGACATTGCCATCCATATCCCCCTGTTGACAGGGGACACAGAGATGCAAGGAACATCATTATTCATTGGTGTCATCACACAGAGAGACAAAAATGGCTTCTACAGGGTTGGAGTAAAACAGGGTTTGCTGCGAGGTCGCTTCTCTCGCAATCAATTCGAAGTGTGTCAATTTTGTTGTTGTTGACCTGTGTGATATTGATCAATCCAGGATGCTGTTGATCAGAGAGGCTATTTCAATAGGTTCATTGGGATGGGGACATGGGTTCATAACATGCAACTGCTCTGGCAACAGAAAGAAATATGGTACAAACAGATGCAAATGCTTCAAAAACCACCTCAAATGCAACAGTCAGTGCCACAACAGCCTGTCTTGTACAAATAAATGAATCAAAAGAACAAATAATCCTGTGTCAATTTGGATCTTGCATTCTTCAGCCTCGCAGTTCGGGTATTCTATCATTGTTGGTTAGAATGATTAGTTTTTATTTAATCTGCTTGCTTTCCAAAATAAAAGCCTTTTAATTTACCTAGTATGATGATAAAGAAGAGGAGAACTTTGATTACTTTGTGGAACAGAATTGAATACGTAATTTGCAAAGCTTGTTGTAGTGCATTTTCATAACTTGTTACGGTGAGTGAATTACGGTTAAAAAAATTATCTCTGCATTTTCATATAAATTATTTGTGTTGTGTGTCAGTTGCCATTTAAAACATTTCCTGGTGTATTTTAGTACGCATGAAATGAAATGAGCAGAATGTAATTTATCAGTGGAAATTATTTTAATTGATGATATGTTGTAAGTATATTTGCCTTTTTAGAAGTTAGTGTGTATTGCAAGTTAAAGTATTTCGTATATATTATATGTTTTACTTCAGTGAGAGTACAATAAAGATAAAAAGAAATTTGAAACACTTCCTTCTGTTCCTTTGAAATGCTCAGGCAATACATGAAATGCCTAGAGATAAATTTCAGGCAATGCACGTATTGCCTACAAAATCTAGGCATTACGTGTATTGCCTATAGCTTTTCGCCACTTCATGAAATGCCTGACATTTTTAGGCATTTCATGAAATGCCTTACTTCATGGATTGCCTGTAACATATACATATATATAGGCATGAATGAGTGAGTGAAATTTTATACAGAAGAATTCCACGCAAATCGTAGCGTGTTCACAGTGCCAGATGCACACATATATCACTCAGCTGTACATCATGAGCATACAACCAGTAAAAAGGCAGTAGAACATCTGATCAATTCATACGACCAATACTGAAAAAGAAAAGAAAAGCTGTCAATGCTTATTTTATAAAGTACGGTAAAGGAGAGGAGGGGGGAAAAGAAGAAAAAAAATGTCACTCTCACAAGCGGTCGGAAGGACTGGGCAGAGTTCTATGGGTATATAAAGTAGGTCTCAAATGACCAGTCATTGCAATGGCTATCACTCGAAAACCTCACTGTCTGTCTCTCTCCCTAGCAGTATTATGTCACAATCCATCCTATGTAACTGCTTCAAGGTGTTCACAAAGTTTTCGCTTGAAGGAACTGAACAACTGACACGGTCTGATGGTCAGAGGTAGGTTGTTCCATAGAAAAGCACCAGAGAAGGATATGCTTGTTTCGAACATGTCTGTCCTTGGCCTAGGTGAACTAAGCCGATAGTTCCTAGAGTGGCATGAGGGAGTGTGTGTGTACAGGTTAGATATGTACTCTGGGGCCTCATTTTTAAGGACCCTGTACATGAACAACCCCTTTTTATATTCAGGTTGTTTTTGTAGGCTCATTCTCATCTCTTTTAATTTCTGGTCAGTAGTTACTGTTGTATCTGAAAAGACTAACTTTACAGCTCTTCTGTGCAAAGAATTTAATCTTTTTTAATCTGCCCCACTTGACTGACACATAATCAATCCAATGTGAGGTTTAATGTGGGCATTGAAGAAAAGTTTCCTGGTGTTGATGTATACAATGTACCTTAATTTTGACAGAAGAAAGACTTGTCTTGAAACTGTTTTATACACATTATTAGTATGTGAGTCCCAGTGAAGTTTTTGTCTGTGGTTATACCTAAAAGAGGGTGTTCTGACACTTGATCAGTTTTCACTCCGTTTAGAACAAGATCGAGCAGTAAGGGTGACAACTGGTGTTCCTGTCTGGTAGCGATTGTCATAGACTTGGTCTTGATCAGATTGATGACCATATGATTATTATCACACTAACTAGATAATCAGCTGTCATGCATATTGCTTCTGATTTGTGGAATATCTTTTCCAGATGTGTGCAGTGTTGTGTCATCTGCCAGCATGTCACAATCAACGGATATATTTTTCATGTGTAATGGAAGGTCATTGATAAAGAGACTAAAAAGAACAGGTCCCAAGAGAGAACCTTGTGGTACACCGTACTTTACTGACTCTTTGGAGGAGTAAGAGCCATAGAGTAAGACACGCTGCATACTGTTATGAAGATATGATTTTAAAAATGGTAGAGAACGTAAGTTTTTAAGATAAATGGTGAGCTTCTTCAATAGGATACTGTGATCAACCAGGTCAAAAGCCTTCTTAAGGCCTAGGGATACCATTCCAGACACGTCAGATTTATTCATGGCTGTTAGCCAAGAATTTGTAAGATATGACAGTGAGGTGTTGCAGGAGTATTTACATCTAAAGCCAGACTGAAAGGGGTGAAGGAGTTGCTGCTTTTCTAAGTAATTGTTTAAGTAAATGTGCACAAGCTTTTTGAGAAGCTTTGACAAAACAGACAGAAGCGATATTGGTCTGTAATTGGTTGGATTTGTTTTATCCATAGATTTTGGAAACGGAACAACTTTGCCTTTTTTAAGTTCAGATGGATTTTTTTCTTTCTCAGTGCATAAATTAAAAACATATGTAAGTGAGATGATTATGTATGGCAATGACAATTTTAGTAGCTGGTTGCTTATAGTTATACCATCCAGACCGGTTGATTTTTTGTTTTCCAGCTTCGATATGTATTTGCCTAGTTCCGAAACAGAGAGATATGGGATAACAAATGGGTCTTGCCCGCTGGTTTTTTTTGTGTGTGCAGAAATCCTGTAGAGGATTTGAGCACTCATATATATATATATATATATATATATATATATATATATATGTATATATATATACATTTGTTCTTGGTTCTAGTAATGATTCTGACACAGACCAAAAATGATTATTGAAAACATAAGAGATAATAATAATAAGAGAGAGAGAGCAAGCTTGGTGCGCTTTACAGAATTCAGATATAAACTACATCCACGTTGACACACACACACTTCAAGCAGAAGATGGCGACTAAACTCAAACTCAAAACATTTAAATACTCAAAAATAGTAGCAGTTGATGACCAACCTGGAGAGTGGCAAGCAGACAGATGTCCTCATAGTGGACTTCTCAAAGGCCTTCGACTGTGTCAATCACAGCCTGCTACTCCACAAGCTCCAGTGCTATGGTGTCCAGGGTACAACCAATGCATGGGTCTCCAGCTTCTTTTATGACAGGTGCCAAGCAGTGGTGGTGGATGGATCTCAATCCTCCTTTGTCAGCATCAGATCAGGAGTCCCCCAGTGCACAGTGCTAGGGCCCTGCTTGTTCCTAGCATACATAAATGACCTGCCTGAGAAGCTGACCACATGAGCAAGACAGCATCATACAGGATGATCTCCAGCGTACATGATCAGGACCGGCTACAGCAAGACCTTCACCATCTTGCTGACTGGGAGAAGAACTGGGACATGGAGTTTCATCCTGCCAAATGCCACTCCTGTGTACTGCATGGCCACATCCTTGATACTGTCCAGTCAGCCAAGTACCTCAGGATCACCATCCACCAAGAGCTTAACTGGGACCAGCATATAAATAACATCTGCAATAAATCCAACAAGATGCTCAGATTCCTCAGACGGAACCTGAAGATCAGCAACTCTAGTATCAAGGAGAGGGCCAACAAAGCCGTTGTCCAGCCAATGCTGAAGTACGCCTCTTCCATCTGGGATCCTCACACTCAAAAGAACATCAGCAGAGATGAGGCAGTGCAGCAACAAGCAGCCCACTTTGTTCTTAACAGATATCGAAACACCTCTAGTGTTAACAGCATGCTGGAAGCATTGGACTGGCCCACACTGGAGAGACGCTGACAAATCTCCAGGCTCTCCATGCTGTATAAAATCCACAGTGGCCTAGTCCATTGCCCCGGCCTCAAATCAAAGCTCACCCCCCTCCCCTCTCGCCAGTGCTGAGGTCATGACAGGCAGTTCAAACTCATCCCAGCAAGGACATAGTACAGGAGTTCTTCCTGCCCAGAACAATCAAGGACTGGAACTGCCTGCCCAAGGAAGTAGTTGAGGCCACCACGCTTGACACTTTTGTGTCAAGGGCCTCCTCCCTATAAACCCTTGCAACTTCCCCCCCCCCCCCCCCCCCCCCGCCCCATGCACAACCTCCATCCTAATTCCACCCCACCTACCCCAAACTGGCAGTGAACATACAGAGCTCTAGGGCAACGCCCCCCCCCCCCCCCCCCCACCAAGTGTCCAGGTGCCATAATGATCAGCAGTTTGATTGTGGGCCCTCAATGTGAAGAAGAAGAAGACTATACTACAAACATATACGTAAACATGAATAAACAATTGATTATGGCAGTTACACAGAGTTCTCACAAATATCAGAATTAAATTTCATTAATGTCCAGACATGCACACTGTACATACAAGTTACAACACTCACTTTCAGCATGATCTGCAACGCGGCTGTAAAGCAACATTAGAAGATGAATTAGGCAAAAATGTGACACAGACAAGTCGGCCCAAGTTTGAAAAGTTGTGCCCAGTAGTTTAAGGAATGGTTATTAAAAACTTTATGAGTAAATATTTCTTTATTGTAAGCGAGTTGTTGCGGTAGTTTTAAAATTCCAATTGCATAATTTTTTTGCTCTGTAGATACTAAGATAGGGAAGGATCAGGAAGGATTAATCTACCTGCCCTTTGATGCAGAAAATATAGGATACCAGAACTTTTCCATTTTGTGTACATGTCATTTATAAATTATTTTTGTCACTGTTTATTTTTTACTTCTGGACAGTGTATTTGAAATAATTTCATTTTTCTAACCTTTTTACTGGGAACAGCATAAAATACATGGAAATGACTTTATATTGTTTAAAATTCCCAAGACAGACAATGAGAGGATAGCAAAATAATTTTGACATCATTATGATATTAATAATTTGACATCAAGATTATAGAAAGGAGAGAAGAAGAAGAAAAAAGTGATCTGGAAATAGCAGTACTGTCATTGGTGTGGTCACCAGGGTTAGGCATTAAGCAGTAATGGTGAGCTGTTTCAGCATGAACATGGTGAAGAGTTGATTGCTTGGGTGTAATTCAGTGAGCAGTACTGTCATTGGTGTTGTCACCAGAGATAGGCACTAAGTAGTAATGGTGAACTGTTTCAGCATGAACATGGTGAAGAGTCGATTGCTGGGGCGTAACACACTGAGCAGCACTGTTATTGGTGTCATACCTAAAGATCCCAACCAGAATCAGGAGGTGAGCAAGTGTATACATGCCATCATCTTATCTCTTTCACCCCCTCCACCTTACTCTATCCCCCTTGTTTATATAACATCTCTTCACCCCCTCCCCCTTTTTAATAATGATAATGTATTTATGAAGCACCAAATCCTGTTTGTAAGGACTATTCTAAGTGCACGCACACAGACACGCATACACATGTGCATGGAGATGAAGTGGAGGAAGACAGTGGCACAGAATGAAAAACATGGTAAGCCTATTGTTTTGAAAAAAGGAATGTGGTCAGGTTTGATTTGAAGAAGTCCAGAGAGGGTTTCTGTTGAAGAGGAAAGGCTGAGAGCATCAGAAGCAGGGTGGAGAGATAGGAAGGTGTGTAAAGTTGAAGACGGTCACAGAGATATTATTAAGCAGTATGCATAATACATTTATAGCAGAAAGTGTTTATCTTGTACTGAATTCTTTGTGTGATTGGGAGCCAGTGGAGCCAGTGGAGAGATTAAAACAGAGGAATGATGTGGTCAGTTTTATGTTTTTTTCAGTATAAAGTGAGCAGCACAGTAAAGTGACAGTTCTGAATGTGATGAAGGCTTTGGGCAGAGGAAGCAGGCAGACCAGAAAGGAGAGAACTGCGGTAGTTTAGGTGTGACAGAATGAGTGAGGTGACCAGTTTCACTGTAGCCTCCTGCAAAGATACTTCTGGACAGCATTGATTCAACAGAGCTGGTAGTAGTAGGATTTGGAGGTTTGACTGATGAAGTTCTCCAGAGCAGGATTTGGAGGTTTGACTGATAAGTTCTCCATGGACAGTGTGCTGTTGAGGAGAACGCTGAGGCTTTTAACAGAGTCAGAGAGAGGGACTGTGGTATTGTCAAGCTGAAGGGTGTTGACAAAAATGATTGACCGTTTATGTCTTTTTCTTGCAAGTGTTGCATCTGTCTTTTCACCAGAATGACTGTAGCTGTGCTTCATTCCGCCATATTGATGCAGTTATATCTAGAATGAAACCAGAGCAGGGAAAATCATGCAGCACAGCTGCTTTATCCAAACAGAAATGGAACAGTTTGGTATCTTGCAGTCAGCACTCATACTTTGGGCCCTGTCCTTTTGAGGAGGTGCAGGCGGGGGGAGGTTCACTTATAGCATGTGCCAGGTTTGGCGTCTAGTGTGACTGAGTGTTCATTGTTTTCCTTGCTGATCAACACCTGAAGCGATCTTGTTTAGCCATAGCTTCCACTTGTCTCTGGACCCTTCCACTTGTCTCTGGACCCATGGTACAGAGTATCTCCATCAAGTCACGTAAAGCGCTCAGAGCATTTATTTTTTACTGGTACAAGAGGAACACATACCGGTAAAAACTGGCATATGCTGGTCTAGCGGAGGTTGTTAGCTGACAAGTGGTTGTCAATGTGCACTATCAGTTGCCTCCCAACTGTATAATTGTGTATCATTTGTCCTCCCAGATGCCCACTGTGTACTTGTTGTTCTCCCAACTGCACACTCCACATCAATGGTCACCCCATTTGCACATTGTGTTATCAGTTATCCTGCCAATTTTACATTTTGTGGGCCCCGAAGGGAGGCCAGGGATGTATGATGTCATCCTCCTGTCTGGAATCTCAGGGCTGTCATTTCATATCACCTCTCTTGTTTTTTTCTGCCTAGTCCTCTTGCTCTTTCTGTCTTGTCATTTTTCTGCTAATGGTCCATTCTCCTGACTTTTTTCCAGAAAACTCAAATATTTTTCGTTAAGGGTTAGGCTTTTTTGTATGGCTCTTGTTGAGCAGCTAGGAGATGATAGTTGGTAGGTGGTATGTGCAGCTTGCTGCCATATGGCACTGGTATCTGCCATTATGTATTTATATAATATTTTTTAATTTTATATTGAATCTGTGCATTCTTTTTGTATATATTATTTTTAACTTGGTATCGATAAATTAGACAGAATGGTCGACAATACCAGCAAGTCCTAGCCTTATGTGCTCTTTTAACAGGGGTAATATTGAAGGGACTAACTCTTTGAAAATTTGTGTCTGATGTTTGTGTATGCATGTTTTATGTTTGCGAAGTGATTGGTTTTGTAGATTGACTTGACAGAGGGTTGATATATATATATATATATATATATATATATATATATATATATATATATATATATATATATATATATATATATAATGTGAGAAGAGTTTAGAAATGTGTATTTGCTCATGACCTGAGTTTGACTGTCCTGAGGTGACCCTGTGTGGTTGACAGGATATTAAAATCCAGTTACTACTACTACCACATTTTGTGGGACCAATTGTGTTGTCTGCACAGGAGGAGGACCTGTCCACCATGCACACTATTGGCACAGCAGCAGTTGTGGTTCAGATCACTGGAACAAACTGGCCACGACCTGCCTACACTCTCTTAGTGACCGGTATCTGCCGATTCCGACTGGAGACATTGCTGCAGGAAAACCCCTATCCTGTTGCCATGGTAACACAGCTGGATAAACTGCCAGGGGAGGAGCCAGGTTGGTAGTCAAAGGAGTAGAGATTCAATCACCCCTGCATTTGTTTTACAGTGATGGTGGTGATGGTTACATAACCCCCAGAGCTTCTAGCAGGTGTTAATGTACCTAATGTGCTTGTCTTCCTGACAGCAGATCTATACTCACTTCAATACTTCCAAGATATTCGTTTTGTTCATAAACACATTTACCATTCACAGCAATGTCTTTTTCAATCATTTCTGATTCTCATTCTTTTCTTTAAACTATGTGTAACTAATGAAAATCCATGAACTGCATTTAGATTTATTCAAGTTGATGTTGTGGGGGTTCTTGGCCATGCTGATGTAATTCAGTGGCAGATTCTAATTACATCCTGGATGAAGTGATCTATTTTTATACCCTAACCCCCCCCCCCCCCCCCCCCCAGCCAAGTAATAAATTTAGGGGACATGTACTGGAATCACTATGGCTGTCTGTCTATCCATGTGTCAGACTTTGTCCAGAAGATATTTTCTGAATAACTCAACCTTTTGTAACCAAACCTGGTATGGTGGTACATCATCAAGGGCCAGAGTGTCACGCAAATTGTTTTTATTAAAAAGTGGGTTGCTGTTTTTAAGGTCAAGGTCACAATGAGAGCTTATATAATCAAACTGTGACTGTTTCTACTATGTCTTCTGAACTAATGATTAGAGGAGATTCGTAAACTCATTGTTGAATTGCCTATCAAAACCTGCATGTTGGACCCCATCCCTGCTTCTCTCACTAATTGATTAAAGAATGCCTTTCTGATCTACTGGCACATATCACAAGAATTGTAAATAGCTCTCTTTATTCTGGAACTGTTCCATGTCAGTTCAAACAGGCTGTAGTAACCCCTCTGTTAAAGAAACCTGGAGTGGATCCAGATGACTTGAAATATTTTGATCTGTGTCAAATCTGCCCATCATTTCCAAAATCCTACGAAAGGTAGTTTTAACACAACTGCAGTAACGTCTATCAGAAGACAATCTGCTTGAAATCAGACAGTCTGCATACAGAAAGAACAACAGCACAGAGACAGCTCTACTTAGTGTTGTTGATGGTCTTCTCAGAAATGCTGATGACAGACTGGTCTCAGTGCTGGCTTTGCTAGACCTCAGTGTGGCATTGACACTCTGGACCATCCCATATTGTTGCAGAGGCTTGAGACCACTTTTGGCATTTCTGGCACTGTGCTTCGCTGGTTTGTGTCCTACTTAGAGGGCTGTGAACAGTCTGTGATGGTTGACAACGTCTTGTCCTCTCCCAGCCCCCTTCAGTTTGGGGTTCCACAGGGTTTGGTTCTTGGGCCAGTCTCATTCACACCCGGCCCCTCTCTGACTTTATAATTATGTTGCCGTAAGTGTGATTATCACAAATACACTGATGATACCCTCTTGTCAAAGGGGGCTCCTCCCAAACAGTTTCAGTCTCTCCTCTGTAATATCCAGACCTGCATTGAAAGTCTTGTAGGCTGGATAATAATAATAATGTACATTTATCATGTGCTCATCAACGCCCTGAGCACCCACATCATGCATATTAACCTAAATACAATATTCTCTACACATGTAGAGCACAGTCCAACCAAAACAATTTACATAAGGCATTACATGGAAACGCATGCACATACACACACACACACACACACACACACACACACACACACACACACACAATGACTGTAGTAGAAACTGGGTATTGATAGTAGTTGGAGCAGAAATACTGTGAGAAGAGGAAGGTTTTCAGTCTGGCTTTAAAAGATGACAGGGTTGAGTAGTGTCTAAGGTCTTGTGGGAGTGAATTCCAAATGCAGGGTCCAAAGCAAGAAAAAGTGCAAAAGCCATGAGTCTTGCGTTTGTATTGCTGGATTTTCAGCATACAGGTGTCAGAAGAAGAGTGTGATGTACAAGATGGAGTATAGACATGTAGCAGTTCAGAAAGGTAAGCAGGACAAGAACCATTTATAACATTGAAACACATAAAAGTGACTTTATAGTTAATATGTTCTGAAATGGAAAACCAGTGCAGTTTTTCCAGGAGGTGTTGAGTGGTGGTGGCGGGGTGCCAAAAAGAACGAGTCTTGCAGCAAATTTTGAATTTTCTGGAGAGGTTGGATGACAGAATTAGGTGTACCCATGAGGAGACAGTTGCAGTAGTCAAGCCCTGAGAGGATATAGGAGGTACCAAGCATCTTGGCTGCATCTCCAGTGAGAAACCTGCGGATTGCACTAATGCATTTAAGTTCGAAATATTCAGTTTGACAGATATTTATGATGTGCTTCTTCATGGACAGGTTTGAGTCAAGAATGAATCCAAGATTGCTTGCAGAGTCAGAGAAGGGAATGTTGTGAGAGGCAAGAGTAATTAAGTCAGGGAGGGAAACAGTGGAAGGTTTCACGGAAGATGAAAATAGAAAGAAAAGAGCTTCTGTTTTGTCATTGTTAAGTTTGAGCTGTACAGCAACAAGCTCAAACTAAATGCAGAAAAGACCAAAGTTCTTCCCGTTGCCTCTACCTCCTGCCTTAGTTCGGTTGGCAGAGACAGTGTAGACATAGGTGGCAAGCGCATACCATTCAAATCTTCAGTTAGGAACCTAGGAGTTCATCTTGTTCAGACACTGTCTGTACAACAACACATCAGCAATGTGTGCCATACAGCATACCTGGAACTTAGAAGAATAGCTTCAATCCGGCCATACTTGACTCAGACTGCAACCGCCCAGCTCATTTCATCTGCCATAACATCCCAGCTTGAATACTGCAATCCCGCCCTTGCAGGATTACCATTGAAGCAGATTTCATGCTTACAGAGAGTCCAAAACAATGCTGCAAAACTTTCACTTAGAAAGTTCAAATACAATCATGTGACACCACTCCTGGAAGAACTGCATTGGCTTCTGATTAAATTCTGACCACAATACAAGATAGCCACTTTTGTGTACCACTTTTTCAGTGGCACTCTACCAGGTTATCTTTCTCAGACCCTATGTGCATATGAACCAACACGAAACCTTCATTCATCATGTGAGAAGCTCCTCAAAGTCCCAAAGTGCAACACTAAAACGTTCGGGGAGCGTTCCTTCAGCTTTCCTGCACCTTCTGTCTGGAACTCTCTGCTATCCGATCTCAGAAATTCTTCTACCCTTCCACTGTTTAAATCCAGACTCAAAACAGCCCCACACATGAAATGTGGGCATTGATGCTTCCTGAATGTTTTAGTTGTCTCACGATCCCAGAGAGAGAGAGAGAGAGAGAGAGAGTGCAGGGAGTGGGAAAGATGGGGGCAGGGAAAGGAGGGGGAGAGAGAGAAAGTAGGTGTAGGTGTGAGTGAGAGAGGGAGGGGCAGAGAGAGAGAGGGAGATGTGTGTGTGAGTGTGTGTGTGTGTGCATGGGGGGGGGTGTGTGTGTGTGTGTGTGTGTGTGTGTGTGTGTGTGTGTGTGTGGTGTGTGTGTGTGTTTTAGCATAGTAATAATAATAATAACTTAGTACACTGCTTTATAATTATGTACCTGTTTTAAATTATTGCAATGTGTTTATGTTTTATAATAGTTATATTTATTTGCTGTTCTACAAGTACCTGTTTTACATTAGTGCAATTTATGTGACTGCTTGTATATGATATGTCAGTAAATGTAAATGGTATATATTATGTACATGTATACATATGTATGTGAACAAGTGCATTGAGCTCGCTCAGCAGGGAATAGTGCTTTAGAAAATGTATGTATTATTATGATTTTTTTGCAGTCAAACTTAGTTTGGTGGTAGATCATCATAAAGCAAAGTGTCCAGTGAATGTACTGGATGCTGTGTTCAAGGTCACAGGAGATAAGAGAGGGCCAGGCCACTGCAGGGCCTCTGCGTAAACTCCTGTCATCACAGTCTGGAGACTGATGTTGGTCAAACACACTGTGTTTGCTGATTACCATACTTATAAGGGAAGAATCACCGAAAAGGTTTATAAAGGGAGATGAAAAGCAAAAGAGACACTGAACTAACTAGCTTTGAAAAATTTGTTGGGGAGCAGGGAAAGGTAGGCGGGGGGCATAGACGAATGGGGGGTGGGGGGGGGGGGGGGGGGTTGTTACATCATCAGTGTGGGAAAAGGACAGTTTTAGCTGGTTACCTGTCTATGGAGCTGGTTGAGATTCTACCAGTAGCTCAGCTACATAATCCCTTCAGGTAGGAAAGGTTGGGTTCCGATGTCCGTGAAGAAATTTTACAGATGTTTTATACAGCTACAATTCACAGTGCTTTCACTTTTGGAATGACTTGCAAGGCTGAGAACCTATCAAAACAAAACAAAAACAGACTCGCCAAGAACATCAACAAAGGTGGTGGGGAGAGGGCAAGAAACACACACACACACACACACACACACACAGAGCCATGCTTACAAATAATCCTTACTCAACGATAATAATAAACATAATATTTTAAAAAGGAAACCATGCATTGTTTTTTATAGTTTCTCCTGGTGTATGTACTGGACTGGATGTATTATAATAGTATGATGATACAGTCTGGTCATTGTGTATGTACTTGATTGGATGTATTATAATAGTATGATAATAATGTCTGGTCATGGTGTATGTAGTGGATTGGATGAATTATAATATGGTCTGGTCATGGTGTTTTGAGCAGTTCAGTGAAGCTGGTTTGGACTAGTAAATGCTCTGCATACTCTTTCACACAAGAAGTTGCGAAAGGTTGCAACTACCACTTCCAGGATGATTTCTGAGTAGGCGTTGCTTCATGCTGTGTATAACAATGGAAGTTGAACTTAGAATTGCAAAGCAATACAAATGCCACTACTGTTGCATTTGCAAAAATTACAGGGGAAAGGTGATGTTGGATGAAAAAAAATGTCTTTCCATCATTTTTTGGCTAACCAGAAGATCACAACTTCATGGAAAAAGTGTGGGTTTTTTGGCATCCTGTAGGATGAGCAACAAATTCTTGCTTGTTGCCAGACACACTCTGACTATGGGCCTTTAAAAATACCTCTAAGTTTGGCATTGAAAATTTCTTGAATTCATTGTCTCCCCCTTCCATTGCAAAGAAAGTACGCACCAGAAGTCAAAACAGACAAGGGACTTAGGCAATGCCAGATAAAAGTCAAGGTAGTTAACTACCTTGCCTGAACCACCCAATAGATTGGATTGGATGTATTCTAATACTAAATAGGATAATAATAGGGGCTGCGCTGGTTCCTGGTGTTTTATATTTGGACTGGGTGCATTCTAATAGATAATAATAGGGTCTGGTCTCCAGATGTATGTATTAGACTGGATGTCTTCTAATGGGATAATAATAGGGGCTGATCTCCTGGTGTATGTATTGGACTGGACATATTCTACTGGGATAATAATAGGGGCTGGTTCCTGGTGTTTTACATATTGGACTAGATGTATTTTAATGTGATATTAATACGGTCTGATCTCCTGTGTATGTATAATTTGTATTGGACTAATGTATTTCAATTGTATGGTAATAATAAGGTGTGGTCTCCTGGTGTATTTGCTTTCAGATGACCTGGATAACTCTGAGTTGTCAGCGCTGGCAGAGAATTTCCGTGAACAGGCAGCCAGGCTTGTTGACATGTTGGATACATCTATACCTGTGGTGGCCAGGCTAAAGGTGAGCATTGACATGATACATCCATACCTGTGGTGCTGTGCTGAAAGTGAGTTTTGCGATGATACATCTATACCAGTGGTGCTTACCTGAAGATGAGTGTTGTGATGATAATCCATACCTGTGGTGCTGTGCTAAGATGAGCATTGACATGATGCATCCATATCTGTGGTGCTGTGCTAAAGGTGAGTGGTGACATAATACATCCATACCTGTGGTGTCTGGCTAAAGGTGAGTGTTGTCATGATACATCCATACCTGTGATGCTGTGCTAAAGGTGAGTGTTGACATGATGCATCCATACCTGTATTGCAGTGCTAAAGGTGAATGTTGTCATGATATATCCGTACCTGTGGGGCCAGGCTAAAGGTGAGCGTTTATGGGATACATCCATACCTGTCGTAGCCAGGCTAAAGGTGAATGTTTGTGTGATACATCCATACCTGTCATAGCCAGGCTAAAGGTGAGTATTAACAAGATACATCCATACCTGTGCTAAATGTGAGTGTTGTCATTTTAAATGTATGAAGGATTCCAGAGGAAAGAATAAACAGTGGCTGTGGCAGTCGATCTCAAGGATGCTTACAACAGAGTCCAGTTCAAGCTGCTGATGGACCTGCTCATGCAATATGGTGTCAGCCTAACACTGACCCAGTGGATTGCAGGAGCGCTTCTGGAAAGAACAGTAGTTGTGCAGCTTGGAAACTGGAGCTCTGCTCCTCATCAGCTCACAATTCCACAAGGATCACTGATCTTGCCGGTCCTCTTCAGTGTATACACCAAAGGCCTGGCAGATCTGAACCAAAATGGACCCAGCAAAATTCTCACACCAGTAGATGATGGGCTTATATACAAAGCATCAAGGGACTCCCACAAGGCAGCTGAAGCAGTGCAACAACTGGATAGTGTATCCCAGTGGCGTCACATCACCAGGTCTCTCATCGGTTCAGACAAGGCACAAACACAGTGGTGCACGCTTGACAACCGAGCAGCAAACAAACCAGTGCCAGAAGTCACATTTGATGGAGCTGTGGTTGAACAAACAAGGCATCTGAGATACCTTGGGATCCACTTTGACAGAATGCTGACCTACAGAAAACATGTGGAAACAGCAGCATTGAACAGGCATGGGAATTTTGCACGAAAACACAAATTTCTGTGGCAGTGAAACTAACTCTGCAGAGGGGAAGAAAAAGGATTTTCCGTGGGGAAAAGAAATCGGTGGTACAAAAAAAGAAAAAGGAAGCACCGGTTTTAGTTCTGCACCGAATACCCGTGAAACATATGGAGTGCATTCACACGCAGCTATAACCCATCTTAGTCGCTTAATTGTGAACACAACCACTGGCTGTTACTCCTGCAGGCAAGCATTAGGCTTGAACACGGTCATTCCTACCCGCTTCTGCGCCATGTTTCAGCTAAGAAAAAGTGGATATTCTGAAAGTTTTAAAAGTGAAAGTTTCACCATGACGGTGGCTCGAGTTGTAAACTGTGGCGAAATGTTTGACAACTGCAGCTGTGCCAGTAAATGGGAGTGAGTATTCGTAAATGCCAGCCGGGTCAGTTGAGTTGGTTGGAGATGTGAAAAGCTGGTGGGACACTCAAAACTCCATTTGTACGTGCGGTTAATTTTTTTTATATTTTTAATCTGCTGCACAACCCAAAAACAGTTACATACTCCTCAATATGATGAAAGGGGCCACTTAACAGAGGAAAAGAATACCAGTTGAACTGGAGAGGGGAGTGCGCATGGGAGTTAGATGGTGCTTGGGGTAGCGATCAGTCATTTGAAGTATTGAAGTGAGGGGGCTTTCACCTGGTTGTCATTGAGGTGGGTCCAGTTGGTGGTGGTGCGGACAAAACAGTTAACTTTATGATCTCAGGATAGCCCCAGATTCCACAGATTTTTATATTTTGAGGGGGAGGTGGGGATTTTTTGGCGGATCATGCCCCCGGACCTCCCTGGATTTCAGAGTTTTTCTTTCAAATCAATTCCCATGCCTGAGTGCAAGAAAGGTCTGTCAGTACTGAAGGCTATAGCTGCAAAGGGTATTGAACAATGCCGTCTTGTCCTACTGTATCAGAGTGTGTTGCTCAGTGTCATTGACTATGGACTAGGCTTCACAGCAATGGCACAGACAAATCTGCTAAAGCTGGACAGAGTGCAGAACGTGGCAATGTGAGTCATACTGGGAACCACCAAGGACACACCCATTGAGACCATCTGGTTCATGCTAGACCTCCCACCAATGCAAACAAGACAGAAAGTTGAGCAGGTCAAATCATACTTCAGTGCTGTCAAAAATCCCCACAACCCACTCCATGAAGCCGTGAAAGACACAAAGGGATGCAGACTGGGATGGGGCAAGTCTTGGATGGGGCAAGCAGAGGACTCAATACTACAAGTATGCCAGTTGTAAGAACTCAAATAACCAAAGGAGTGGGAGAGGTACCGAAACCAATTCTGGCATCTCTATGAGACACTCTTGCCTGAAAACTTGGGAAAGCACTGTCAAGAATGGCCAGCAGGCAAAACAGAGATCAAGCTTCTCATTCAGGAAAACAGCAAACCGCAAGACCTCATAGTGTACACTGATGGCTCAGTCACCAGAGACCAGTCTGGGTGGAGCTTCACTGTCAAGCAGTGTGTGGCTACCATCCATGAAAACAGTGCAGCCTGTTCAGTCTGAACCTCCAGCTTGACAATGGAGATAGAAGCAGTTGCCCATGCCTTTTGCTGGATTGCCTCAAGAGATGACAGTCAGACCACACATGCCATCATTCTCACAGTTTCAATGAGCTGGCTACAAAAAGTGAAAAGTGGAATGGAAAGCCCAGACTGGAATGTGCCAATGGTCAACAGCCACCTTCAAAAACTCCTGTGGGGGTACTGCCATGGACATGCCGGAGTGAAGGGAAATGACCAAGCAGATAGACTGGTGGGCAAAGCAACCCTCACAAGTGGCCTGCTTCTCAGAAGATCTGAAGTGTTGAGGAGCTTGAGGGCGCAAAACCAAGGACATCACACCATCGATCACCAGGAGGAGAGGCATGGAAAGAGGAAATGCTAGATGATCTTCCTTGAAAGGATGATAAAGGGGCATTGTCATTCAGATGAACATTGAAACCGTTTCAAAGGCAATGTTGTGGAAAATTCTGAGAGACGAGATGGAGTGCATATGGCCTTTTCCGAGTGCATAGATAGCATCATGAACTGAACTGAAGCCTCTTTCACACAGTATGGAACTCAAATTCAAGCAAATGGTAACAGCAGTATTTTTGCTGTTGTTGGTAGGCCTTCAGCAAAGTCACACATGCCGATTTGCTCTCAGTTGAAAGAGAGAGAACTCAAACTCAGACTCAAACTTGAAAATTTTAATAATCAAGGATAGTAGCATGAGGTGCGTTTGGACATATCTAACAGCCAGCCCTTGCTGTACTACAAACACAAATATGCATGACTATACCACAAACAGATATTATAAGTAAGAATAAGCAATTGATTAATGAAGTTTCACAGAGCTCCTACAAATGTGCAGAAACATCAGAATTAAGTTTCTTTCATGGACATACATGTATAGAACAATCAAATTTTTAGGCAAACGTGCGATTCAAACAAATCCATCAGATTTGATGAGAGGTTATTCTCAGATATATATTTGTGCAGATTAAGTCTGAAACAAGGAAGAGAAATACAGGATTTTATGTTTTGAGGCAGGGAGTTCCAGAGGGATGCTCCAGCGAAGGATATGCTAGTTTTAAACAAGTCAAATCTTGGCCTTGGTGCATAGAGGTTATTCCTGGAGTTAGTGTAGTGGGACTGGTGACCACTGAAGAGTTGTGCAAGGTAGTTTGGGGAATTATTTTTAAGAACTTTATGCATGAATACTCCTTTATTGTGAGTGAGTGGTTGCAGTAGGTTTAAAATTCCAAGTGCACTCATCTTTTGCTCTGTAGATAGGGAAGGACCAGGAAGGATTAATTTGCCTGAAAGAGAGGGGGGGGAGGCATTAGGATGGGGGCAACATTCACAGCTAGTTTTGCAGATTTTTTCTTTTCTTTCCAAGTATGTCAATAAGCAACACTGTCCTTCCCCCCATTTCAGCCTGTGTGTGTGTGTGTGTGTGTGTGTGTGTGTGTGTGTGTGTGTGTGTGTGTGTGTGTGTGTGTGTGTGTGTGTGTGTGTGTGTGTGTGTGTTGCAAAGTCAGTTATGTTATAATATGTGTTGATGTGTATATTATTTGTTGGTTGTTTGGTAAATTGATAAGTCTTTATCTTGAAGGACAATATGTGTGTTTGATTATGTTTGTATTGTTCAGTGCTTTATTATTATTAAAAGACCACTTTTTCAATTGCTCAGAGACTGCTTGCCAGCTTGCCAAGCGAACACCTACCTGACATCTGCAGCACAATGGTCAAAGCATCCTATGCTGAGAAGCTGCAGGTACTGGATGCAGTGGACCTGACACAGCGCTTCAAGAAAGCTCTGCCACTGCTCATGAGACAGATAGAGGTACAGTGGCACAAACAGAAGCTGCCCCTCAAAAAACTCCTGGGGTTCTCTCTGTGTGTGCTTGCCTCTGTGTTGTTCTAGGCTTTTCTGTATCAGTGTCTCTAAAGGGAGGCCTTTTGTTCCACTCCTGTCTAAAATCTCAGGGCTTCTTACAGTGCCACAGGCAAAAGATGCCTATCAGAATGTGTGTGTGGCTCTGTGCAAGGTTTCCTGTGTGTGTGCTTTTAGATTTTCCTGCATCAGTATGCTTCTGATGTGTGGTCAAACATTGACAAATTTCAAAGGGTTCAGAACTGTTCTGCTTGACTAATTTTTAGCAAGGCTCTGCAGTTGCACTTTGTTGCCCTTTGCCTGTGCTTAAAAGCCTTCAGTTTATCATGCAGCAGTTTCAGCTTGTTTGCCCCAAAGGACAGCACACAATCATTCGTATCAATGTCTACACCTAAAAATGTGACCTGCTTGGTAAGACTAACCATTTTTTCGAACTCACCCGTAAGTCTAGCTTTCTAACAAGGTTGATCAAGTAGAGCGGCGCCTCATTGCATTCCTCGTAGGTCTCACAAGCCAAAAAGAAATCTCTCTGTAGCTGACAACACCTTTGTAAACTTTGCAATACATCATACGTCTAATAGCGTTGGAAAGCCGGCTGAAATGCAAGGGCCCACAAGCAGAACCAAAGGGTAACGAAGCATCAAACAGGTATGTGTCAGTGTCTTCACCTTCAAAGCGCCATGCTAACCCTGTGGCTGTGTAATTGTCAGGGTGGATCGGCACAGAACGATATGCTGATTGGAGGTCCAGCTTAGCACAATAATACCATGATTTAGCCACCCCCGTCGGCTTGCAACTGGCCGCCATGTCCTCCTTCTTCAGCTCACTGACGCTGCCAGTGTCCTCTTCTGTGAGGCCCAGTAAGGCTGCGTTGGAGGTGTAGCCTTCATTGCCTAGAGCCTTGTCGACAGCTTTAGGCAGTCCCCATTCTGACAGAAACGCTCCAAAATCAAACAGACTGGCCATGTTAGCGGTGAGATGCTGCAGTTTTGCTGGCGTTATGCAGAGTGCCAGATTCTCTCCCTGTCTCCGTCCCTTCACAGTTTTCTCCACCTCCTCACCTAAACAACCGGCCCTTATTGGCCCTCCCATCCCCTACTCACCACTACACCTCTCACTCCCCTCCCTCCATCCTACTTCCTGTCCTCTGGATACACTGGCACCTCATTGTTCTCATCCGTTCATCCCCCGCCTCCATCCCTTCCCCCTAGCCGTGGTCACTTGGTGTTTAAACTCAAGTTTGCTTAATAGTGCAACTTCCACTTTTTTTCTTTCTTTTTTCTTTTGGCTGTTCTGTGTTTTCTTCAAACATCTGAAGAAATTGACTATAAGATTTAATCTATAACATCTCGAGGAAGTGATCATAAAATGTATAATCATAGCATATATATTATGGTAACATTGTGGCATATATTATGCTGTAATATTATTAGCTGTTGAAAACTAGTGCATGGAGCAAAGACAATTCAAGCACAGCTAGGGTTAGGGCTTGTTTCTGTGTCTCCATGACTGAGGGCTTGTTAGTGTGTCTCCATGACCAGGGCTTGTTAGTGTGTCTCCATGACCAGGGCTTGTTAGTGTGTCTCCATGACCAGGGCTTGTTAGTGTGTCTCCATGACCAGGGCTTGTTAGTGTGTCTCCATGACCAGGGCTTGTTAGTGTGTCTCCATGACCAGGGCTTGTTTGTGTCTCCATGAAGGGCTTGTTAGTGTGTCTCCATGACCAGGGCTTGTTAGTGTGTCTCCATGACCAGGGCTTGTTAGTGTGTCTCCATGACCAGGGCTTGTTAGTTTGTCTCCATGACCAGGGCTTGTTAGTGTGTCTCCATGATGAGGGCTTGTTAGTTGTGTCTCCATGATGAGGGCTTGTTAGTGTGTCTCCATGACCAGGGCTTGTTGTGTGTCTCCATGATGAGGGCTTGTTAGTGTGTCTCCATGACCAGGGCTTGTTAGTGTGTCTCCATGAGGGCTTGTTAGTGTGTCTCCATGATGAGGGCTTGTTAGTGTGTCTCCATGACCAGGGCTTGTTAGTGTGTCTCCATGACCAGGGCTGTGTCTTGATTGAGTGTGTCTCCATGACCAGGGCTTGTTAGTGTGTCTCCATGATGAGGGCTTGTTAGTGTGTCTCCATGACCAGGGCTTGTTAGTGTGTCTCCATGACCAGGGCTTGTTAGTGTGTCTCCATGACCAGGGCTTGTTAGTGTGTCTCCATGACCAGGGCTTGTTAGTGTGTCTCCATGACCAGGGCTTGTTTCTGTGTCTCCATGACCAGGGCTTGTTAGTGTGTCTCCATGACCAGGGCTTGTTAGTGTGTCTCCATGACCAGGGCTTGTTTCTGTGTCTCCATGACCAGGGCTTGTTTCTGTGTCTCCATGACCAGGGCTTGTTAGTGTGTCTCCATGACCAGGGCTTGTTAGTGTGTCTCCATGACCAGGGCTTGTTTCTGTGTCTCCATGACCAGGGCTTGTTTCTGTGTCTCCATGACCAGGGCTTGTTAGTGTGTCTCCATGACCAGGGCTTGTTAGTGTGTCTCCATGACCAGGGCTTGTTTAGTGTGTCTCCATGACCAGGGCTTGTTTCTGTGTCTCCATGACCAGGGCTTGTTTCTGTGTCTCCATGACCAGGGCTTGTTTTGTGTGTCTCCATGACCAGGGCTTGTTTTGTGTCTCCATGACCAGGGCTTGTTATGTGTCTCCATGACCAGGGCTTGTTAGTGTGTCTCCATGACCAGGGCTTGTTAGTGTGTCTCCATGACCAGGCTTGTTATGGTCTCCATGATCAGGCTTGTTCTTGTCTAGAACAGGCTCTGATCTAACTTTCTTTGACAAGGGACTTGTTTAGTTGTCCCATGACCAGGGCTTGTTATGGTGTCTCCATGACAGGGCTTGTTAGTGTGTCTCCATGACCAGGGCTTGTTAGTGTGTCTCCATGAGAGGGCTTGTTTAGTGTGTCTCCATGACCAGGGCTTGTTACTGTGTCTCCATGACCAGGGCTTGTTATGTGTCTCCATGACCAGGGCTTGTTTCTGTGTCTCCATGACCAGGGCTTGTTTCTGTGTCTCCATGACCAGGGCTTGTTTCTGTGTCTCCATGACCAGGGCTTGTTTCTGTGTCTCCATGACCAGGGCTTGTTAGTGTGTCTCCATGACCAGGGCTTGTTAGTTTGTCTCAAATGACCAGTCATTGCAATGGCAATCACTCGAAAATATCAGTCTCTCTCTCTCTGTCTGAGAGAGACAGAGAACTCAAACTCGAACTCTAAAACTTTCTTTTACAAGGACTGTAGTTTAGGTTCAGTCAAAAACCTGTCTAACAACTAGTCCTTGCGAAGCTACTAA
Organism: Alviniconcha marisindica; assembly: GCA_018857735.1. NCBI lineage: Eukaryota > Metazoa > Mollusca > Gastropoda > Provannidae > Alviniconcha > Alviniconcha marisindica. The sequence continues at coordinate 1,640,194 of JABMCL010002130.1, read as the reverse complement.
TGAGTAAGTATAAAATTACAGGCATCATTTGTATACATACAGGCATGAATAAGTGAGTGAAAGAGAGAGAGAGTGTGTGTGTGTGTGTGTGAGAGAGAGAGTAATGAATAGTATTAAAACAATAAAGAACATCAAAACAATCAAGACTCTGTTTTCAGCACCAGTGATGTGCAAGTCATTGAACTTCAGAAACAGTCAATCAAACTTTTCTCTGCAAATTGCTCTCAGTTCTTTTGAAAACTTGATGAATCCATTGAATAATAAACAAATGTTGCTGCTTTAATGTTTGCTTTGCAACGATGTCAGTGATGTTGTGCTACGATCAGTGCCACACCCCCTTTTGACCTAATAGTAAACATTTGAAACAAAAATGACAGAATCCATTGAATAATAAACAAATGTTGCTGCTTTAATGTTTGCTTTGCGACTATGTCAGTGATGTTGTGCTACAATCAAAGTGCCACACCCCCTTTTGACCTAATAGTAAACATTTGAAACAAAAATGACAGCCAATGTTTTGTGTTTCCAATTTGAATTAGCCAACTTCAAATTAGAAACCAACTTTCTACTTTAGTTTGAACACCAGTGTGCCAACACAGTGGAGTAACCTTCTATAATTAAAGAAAAGCTGTTAGCAGGGTTTTATTGTCAGTGGAAGGATCAAAGCTTGTTGGGGTTAGAAGTGACAACTTGCAAAGGAAGTTCAACACAATGTTCATATGGCTTTAGAGTAGCTGGGAAAATAATAATCATACCAAAAACTTGTCAGGCACATATTACACTATAAACTCCACTAGGTGTTGTACAATGGCACATTTTGAAGAAGAAGAAAAAACAGTCATCACACCTAAAGTCAGTCCATGTTCCTTCAGCCTCATCAAACCATACTAATAATTCCATCAGACATATCTACAGGACATACACAACACGCGATCAAACCACATGATCACTCAGTCTCTGTCATACTTGACACAGCTCACAGAGCTACAGGCAGCAGTAGCCTTGCAGTCTACTCAAAGCAATACAGAATTTCAGTTTAACTTTGATTGACACGGGGATAATAAGACACAACACAGTGCAACACAACACACACACACACACACACACACACACACACACACACACACACACACACAAACACACACACACATATGGAAACACACACACACATGCACACACACACACAAACACACATAGATACATCGATGATAAAGGAAAGATGGATTGTAGTCATACTGGTGAAAGAGTGACAAATTGTGCAGTGAGTGAACCTTACGTGCAAGCAGTACATCAAATCTGACACATTTTGTCACCTTGGTTAGTGTTAGTGACACCTTGGTGACAAAATGTGCTGTGGTAACAAAACGTGCCACAAGACTCATTTCTGTGTGTCTGTGACCAGGGACTGAAGCTGCTGAAGAAGGCTCGCAGCGATGGGAAACTGGAGATTGTGACACGCAAAGAGGCTGGGCGTCCAGTCAATATGCGCAGAGTATTCCGCAGTCTGGAACGTGTCTCAGATGATGACACAGATGACAGAGAGGAAGATGTGGATGAAATTGTTGACATGGAGCAAAAAATCAAGTCAGTGGCTGTAAACTGTTTGGTGTGCATACTCTTCACTCTACCCCACATGATATTAACTAGTTGTTGATTTGTATCATTTTATCTCCCTTTCAGTGGAGGATGGCGCTGGTGATAGTGATGATTTGTTGGGTGCAGAAGACATAACCTCATTCAGTCACCATGCTGATTTGGGGAAAAAGATAAAGAAAATGTCTTTGTTGGGGCAAGAAAGGAGAAACAGAGCATTTGTGTCTGTTTGTGTATGTGTTTTGTTTTGTATACATACATATATATGTGAAGAGTTTGGAAGTGTGCATTTGCTTATGTCAGTTTGATCATCCTGAGGTGACCCTGTGTGGTTGACAGGATGTTAAAATCCAGTTACTAACTGTTCTATACACTGTGGCAACAGAAGTGATGTTGCTTCTCTCTGTTCTACTCCAGGAGTGCAGCATTACCTCCCCATGCCCACAAAGCAGCCTCTAAGGAACTACGACGACTGAAGAAAATGCCACAACATATGCCAGAGCATGCCATGATCAGGTCAGTCATATGCAGGTTTTATGGTAGGATTTGTTGAAAGTTTGGTTTTTTTATTAATGGCATGAAAAATGGATCTGTGTATGTTGAGTGATGGTGGGTTCAGACAATCACAGAAATTTGCAACTTTCCAAAAGTTGCAGATCTTTGCAACTTTTTGAAAACAAACAAATGGATGACAGAAAGATGAGTTTAATCAAGTGCAGAAATGTACACCCTAGCTTTTTCAGTCAGGTTGGGGGTGGGGGGTGGGGGGGGGGGGATATATTGATGTTTTCATTGGATATTTAGAGAGTAAAATATTTTTTTCTTGGAACTGTTTTGTATGCACACAGAGGCACTTTTTCCTGCTTTTTATGCCCTTCTTTCAGTTTTTTAACTCAGTATCCTGTTTTGGGTCAGTCATTTTTAAACTGATTAGACAACCTGGGTAAGCACACAGTCCAAGATAAAGAGGTTACAAAAAATCAATGAAATGGGCAAAGGATGAAAAATTAAAGCAAAATTACTGAAAAAATATACCACCAAAATATATACCACTTGGTCAAGAGTTTTACAGGTATATATTTACAGAAACTTACCCCAGGAATATGTTCACTTCTTTGGTGGGTGTAAATTCTTTATCTTTTTAAAATTAGAAATTATATGATGTCATAAAATAAATAGCATCCAAAATGGCATCAAATTTGTGGTATTGTTCGTGAAACGTATTGACTTGGGTATATGATTGCTGTGTTCAAGGTCAATATCACAGTTCTTTCTTCCTCTTCTGTATTCTGACGATAATGGAAGGGGGGGGGGGGGTCTCAAAAAACAGAAGAAAAACCACAAAAAGCTGGAGTTTCTTCAGCAGGCCCTTGACACAAAGGTGTCAACAGACACTGTCTTGACTGGCATCAACTGTGTGAATTCTAATAAAGCCAAATATGTTTTTTAGAGTTACAAACCACTCTTTTTTTCTTCCTGTTGTATCTTTTCTAATACTCTTCTTCCAACACTGCCTTGCATATAAGTGTGTGTGTGCACATGTGTGCACATGTGTGCGTGCGTGCATGTGTGTGTGTGTGACTTTCTTGTTTTGTAACAATGTCCGTGGTTAAAATATACATTTATGTTTATTTGTTGAATGTTTGTGAATCATACTTTTTTGTACCAGTGATAACTTTGTGACCAAACTTGGTATGTTGATGTACTTTTAGTAACAGCCATGGAAAATAGTTATAGTATACTGACAGTAACAGTGACATACAGTATCTAGGCACACAAAGGGGTGTATTTTGCCTTCCAAGGTGACAAACCTTGTTTGGACTGCCTCTGCATGCATACATGCCTCTGTGTGTGTGTGTGTGCGTGTGTGTGTGCACATGTGCTTGTGTGTTGCATGCTGTGAACTGTCTGCTGACTGTGTGTTGGCATGCATGTGTGTGTACATGGGTGTGTTCGTGCATGTTTGAACACCATGTATCCAGCTGTGTGTATAATATGCAACATTGTGCTATCTGTATCTTTCAACATTGAGCTGTGTGTGTGTGTGTGTGTGTGTGTGTGTGTGTGTGTGTGTGTAACATGTAACATTGAGCTGGTTCTGTGCATGTGTGTGTGTGTGTGTGTGTGTGTGTGTGTGTGTGTGTGTGTGTGTGTGTGTAACATGTAACATTGAGCTATCTCTGTGCATGTTGTGTGTGTGTGTGTGTGTGTGTGTGTGTGTGTAGCATGTGCGGTGGTGGTGTGTGTGTGTGTGTGTGTTGTGTGTGGTGTGTGTGTGTGTGTGTGGTGTGTGTGTGTGTGTGTGTGTGTGGTGTGTGTGTGTGTGTGTGTGTGTGTGTGTGTTGGGGGGAGGGTGAATTGAGCTGTCTGTGCTGTGTGTGTGTGTGTGTGTGTGTGTGTGTGTGTGTGTGTGTGTGTGTGTGTGTGTGTGTGTTGGGGGGGGATGCAACTGAGCTGTTTTCAGTGCATGCGTGTGTGTGTGTGTGTGTTGTGTGTGTGTGTGTGTGATGTTGGTGTTTGTGTGTTGTGTGTGTGTGTGATGGAACACCCGGAGTTCTGACTTGCCCTGGACAAAAGCAGCAAGGATTGTCTGGACATACTGGCAGGTAGGTGTCTCTGTGCATGTTTGTGTGTGTGTGATCAGGAACTACCTGGAGCTGATGCTGGACTTGCCATGGACCAAAAGCAGCAAGGATTGTCTGGACATCACTCAGGCCAGGTAGGTAGTGTGAGACAGCTGTGTCTATATCTGAACATCACTCAGGCCATTAATGTGGGTAGTGTGAGACAGGTATGTCTGTAGCTGAACATCTCACAGATTCCAGGTGGGTAATGTGAGACAGGTGTGTCTGTATGTGGGCATCACTCACACCAGGCAGGTTGTGTGACACAGGTATATCTATATGTATATATGAACATCTCACTCACACCAGGCAGGTTGTGTGACACAGGTATGTCTATATATATGAACATCTCACTCACACCAGGCAGGTTGTGTGACACAGGTATGTCTATATATATGAACATCTCACTCACACCTGGCAGGTTGTGTGACACAGGTATGTCTATATATATGAACATCTCACTCACACCAGGCAGGTTGTGTGACACAGGTATGTCTATATATATGATACTCATCACTCACACCAGGCAGGTGTGTGACACAGGTATGTCTATATATATGAACATCTCACTCACACCAGGCAGGCTGTGTGACACAGGTATGTCTATATATATATATATATACGAACATCTCACTCACACCAGGCACACACACACACACACACACACACACACACACACACACACACACACACACACACACACACACACTATACACATACAAACATATTTACAAAAGCATACAGGCATGCACACAGCCCAAGGTTAAATGTGACCCTTTCAAGTTTGTGTTTGAGTGAAGAAACTGGTGTGTGACCCTTTAAAGTTTAATATTTGTGTTTGAGTGAAGAAGCTGGTGAATGACCGTTTAAAGTTTATGTTTCAAAAAGGGTTAGGGTTAACCCTGTTTAACACTAACCCTGACCATGATGCCTAAGGAAAGTAGCAAATGACCCTTTAACACAGTGCAGAGAGCCTTTTTCAGTCATGCAACATACCATGATCATATGAAGAACAATTCTGGGTCTTTAGAAAAAGTTTTAATCAGGCACACAGTCATAAAACATACATAAACATTGTGTCAAAAATAAGAACTCATTTTGATTTTGTTTATTACATAGAGTTAATTAAATGTAATGATAATTAATCTTTCATGTTGTATGTGTGTTTACTAAATTACCTCTTGTTTCTAACCTGAGTGTGACCAACAATGGTTTGTGAAAACTGCAGTGTTAGCAGAAACATGACAAGTGAGATTCTCATTCAAGGCAGTCCATGAGAAATGTTTTTTTGCAAGCTCAGCTTGTGTTGTTGAAAGGTCAGACAGTCCTCTGGATAAACAAAACTGTGTTGGCCAATGAAGACTGTGTTGACAGTTTGTTTGTAGCCGGCTGATCAGAGGCAATTATAGATATAATGCAGGAAAGCAGTTGATGGGAGTTGAAGACTACATGTGGAACAGAATTGAGAGTGCAGCCAAGACAGAGGGTCATTGGGCTTTGAGTACTCCATTTTTCTTGTCTTTATAAACTGGTCAACGAAATGAGTCAACATATATGCCAGGATTAATTGGGGCAGCTAAAAATCAGTTCAGTAACATTTGTAATGCTGGTGTAGTGTTTTATGCCTGGAGTGTGAAAGATAGTCACTTCTGCAAGATAAGTTGTTAGCTGTCTGTGCAGTTGTTTATTGGTTCTGCTACAATAGACCACTCCACAATGCACCACTTCCAGCCGTAAGCTCTGCCCCTCTGGCAAGCGACCCGAAAAGATGGCTGCAGCCGAATCCAAAAGTACTCTCAATCTCTTGCCGCTGAGAGACCTGTCGCTGTTGTGTTTTGGTCAAAGCCCGCCTATTTTAAAATAGACGGGCTTTGGTTTTGGTGAGAGAAAACTCACCCAAAGGTCAAAGCGGTCTTTTGAGACACAGGACCCTGTGTTGATAATATAAATGGTCTGCAGTTAGTCTTATCACGCCCTCCTTGGTCAGATGGGAAAGGGAAGGGACAGTTTACATCCCAGGGAGGGTGAAACGGGTTCCAGCTTGCCAAAGCAATTAGTAACCCAAACAGACACTTCCAGCCTCTCTCCTGCAGTGGTCCAGGTTTTGTCAAGACCAAAGCCCAGATGGTCAAGACCTCTAACAGTTGGGAGTGCCAGATTACACCCCCCCCCCTCTCCCACACACACACACACCTCTACACAGAACAGTTAGAAACTAGCAAACTCCAACTCCGGCCTAGTAGTGGAGAGAAGCATCGAAACAAGAGGGGATGGAAGACGGCAGTGTTACTTCTATATCTGTGACGGTGCAGTTATAGCCACAGGGATTGGGGTTAATTTTTGTGTTGCTTCTGTTATGTGTAGATTTCTTCATGTGTTAGTTTAGTAGAATTAATGAAATTTAATTAATGCTGAACAGAAACTTAGGCTAACTATGACAGATCACTTTCTACAAGTTACTCAAGACCTGCAAGAGAAATATTGAAAGCACCATGCCTTTGATAAGTGATACAGTAAAACTTTTGGCCACCGCTCGGTCATTTATTATACATACTGATATATTTACTTAGAAACTGGGACTGAACTTGTGACATATTATTATCATTGTGAGCACACTTAACGTTGGATACTTTTCCCTGTGGAATGTCACTGTCAAGTTGGATTTTACTGTATAACAAGCACCAGAACAGGTAGGATATTTCACTGATTTAGCCGGCATGCCACACAGTACAGTTTGTGTGTGTATGTGTGTGTGTGTGTATGTGTGTCCCTGGGTTTCAGTGTGGTTGTGTGTCTGTAAATGCTCTGTCTGCCTGTCTGTCTGTCTCTGTTTCACAGTATGCCAGTCGATCAGTGTATGACAGTATGTCTGCCTGTCACAGTTTATGCAGCAGTTATTGGTAGTCTGCATGAGCATGCCTACACATTTTGGTTTTGGTTTTACTAGAGCCGTGTAGAGAATTACTGACAGAATTAAAAGCACTTTATTTTCAGCCAAAACTCTCATTACTGCTTAGTTCCTCAATGTAATATATTCAGTGTAATGAGCATCTAAATGTGAGTAGTATGCCATCAATTATATATACCACTGAAAACCTCCTCTGAATTTTAAGATTTTTTACTGTAGTGCGTGCACACACGCACCCACACACCCGCACTATTATTAAACCGATAATACAATGTTTCAAGTGAATGAACAATATTTCGACCATTATACGGCACGTATTTTGAGTTTAGCCATGTAGTCCTACACTAATAATTATACTTCCACCACATGCACACAATCATTGACCTTGACAGCTTACAAAAGAGAAAACCGAATGCATGCATAAATTAATTGGATCATACGTTTTGTACTAAGGCTGACATATCTTGGAACACATGTAGTAGTTCTTTGTTATCACGCTTGGGTTTAGTTGACCATGGGGTCGACCACAGCCTTGATCCCAGCTTTACACTCTTTCAGCCTTGTTTTTGGCTTCGGAAGCGGCTAGAATGTGACACCTGCACATTTGTCAGGGTATCGTTCGTCTGACTTACACTGGCCATAGCAACAATTCCATTTTCCTGGTTTCTTTTCAGCCATGTCGAACACTGCCAACTGACCACTTGCAGTGTCTGGCACGAAAGCTTGCCAGGCCATTTCAGGCCTTGTCAAAACACGTGGGCAGCTCATTATGCTGTGGCACGCGATTGGCTGAAATCTAAGGGTGTGTCTGCTTTGACTGCACTGTCTTAGGTCCTTGTAAAAAAAAATTTTTTGACTCTGTCTAGATCTGATGTACTCCAGAAATGCCTGTTCTTCAGATAAATTCACAGTCCACAAACACAATGTCTTAGGTGATTACATTTTTTAAATTCCAGATCTGGTGTACTCCAGAGATGTTGGTTGGTTCAGCCAAATCCACAGTCCCAGTGTCTTAGGCCATTGTCATGGGTTAGAAAAAAGCAGTTTGTTTACTCTGTCTAGATCTATTGTACTCCAAAAATGCCTGTTGGTTCAGACAAATTCTCAGTCCACTTATGCACTGTCTTAGTTCTTTGCAAATAGTCTGTGAAGAACTCCGTGCTGAAACAATGCTGACACAGTTCTGGCAATTCCAGCAACAAATGGAGGGGAATGATCGTACCAAAACCTGGACTTAGAAGACACCAACAGGGCAAGGCTGGAGACCAATGTAGAGAAAGGTCAAGATTTACTTTGGGTGATTCATACAACAGAGCAACCAGAACAACCTAGAGGAAAGGAAGCATATACTGGGTGATCTCAACAGAACGCTTGCACAAAGTGGCCCCAACCATGAACTCACAGAGGAGGAATTCAACAAAGCCCTTAGAAGAAGTTGGAAGGATACAGCAATCATATCATGTCATCATTGTCATGCAAGCATTAAACATTGATAAAAAAAAAATCAAAAAAAATCTGACAGATCCATGAAATGTAGGGGGCTGTACCTATATTAATGTGGCAGAAGAAAGTGGTGACAATTTACTGACTGTATCAACAGTTCAGAGGTCATAGGGTCAAGGCTACAGGGTCTAGTTTCTGACACTATTTGGGTTATCTCCCTTGAACTAGAAGTTGCTTTGTGAACATCTGGTGAACTTGTCAATGCCGTGTCACTGCCGGTGTCAATGACCTGCCATTCATGCACTGGCAGAGTTAAAATTTATGTTAAATAGAAGAAACTGGCGAGTGATCTTTTGAATGTCATGTTTTACAAAGGACCTTGGCTATGACCACTATGGTTGGAAGAAATTGGTGACTGACCTTTCAGATGTTGTGTTTCAGAAAGGACCTTGACCTTTATAGTTAGAAGAAACTGATGACTGGCCTTTTAAATGTTATGTTTCAGAAAGGACCTTGACTATGACCACTATGGCCTGAAGAAGCTGAAGAAGCGAGTGTTGGAATACCTTGCTGTGCGTCAGATCAAGACTACCCAGCTCAAAGGACCCATTCTCTGCTTTGTTGGACCGCCAGGTGTAGGCAAAACCAGCATTGGCCGATCAATTGCCACCACCCTTGGCCGAGAGTTTCACAGGTACCAAGGACATTGTCACCTCCCCTCAACCAATGTCACCTCTCCTCAACCATTGTCACATCCCCTCAACCATTGTCACTTCCCCTTCAACCATTGTCACCTCCCCTCAAAAAACACAAAAAACAACATGTTGAATGCTTCATAGCTACTGAGGATGTTGTCACCCCCTCCTATCTGTGTTGAGAGTTTCACAGGGACTCAAGACATTGTCACCTCCCCTCCAAAAACACACACAAAGCAACAACATGATTATGAAAGTTTCACAGGTAATGAGAATGTTGCCATCCCCTCCCATCTGTGTTGAGAGTTTCACAGGTAACAAGGGTACTGTAATGCCTCTCCCACCAGTGTGCAAAGATATTATCATCAACTCCTCCACCACCACCACCACCCAGCCCTAACTCCAGCTTATGGCAAGATTTTTAGAACATTGTCACCCCCTCCCCCTGGTGTTCAGAGTTTAAAAGGTACCAAGGACATATTGCTAATAAAATGGGATTGTTGACCAAGTCCCATTTTGTTAATAGTAGTAATAATAATAGCAGTCATTTCTATAATATGGCATCTCATGCAGAATGCGGAAATTAATGCCCCTCAATTGAGAAGCCAGAGCTGACTAACGTTCTCCCTTTAAAGCCTGGGGTAGATCAGAATTTAGCCACGAATGCTTCACCAACTGCCAGCAATTTCTTCCTTGTTTTAATTTTGACCTTCCCGGTGCATTTGCCTTATTTTTTCCAAATCCTTTCCCTGTTTTTTTTAACTATGTTGGTTTTGGTTAATGCTGTTTCCCCTGTGGGCACAGGGAATAAAATTGGTCACCTTGCTCATAGTCACAAGTGATTTAAGCAGGTTCCTATGGTGAGTGCCTAGGGAATATAAATAGGTACCAAATCAGGTGTTATTGTGCGCTGATAAAAAGATGGATAGTGTTTTGTTTTGTTTTTGTTGTTTTAACATCAATACAGTGAATTAGACAAATTTCTGATTTAATGACACGTGTTTTGAACTGGTAAAAAAGAATTTTGAATGTGTGATTCAGCCTGAGGTGACCCTATGCGGTTGATGGGATGTTAAAATCCAAGAACTAACTAACCAACCTACAAAATATCGCCAGGTGGTGTGTGTTTGACCAGTCAGACATCCAAGGTCACCACTGGATTTACATTGGGTCAACATACAATATAGTGTATACAGTCAAATACGCTCAAGTCAAACAATTTAGAATTTTTTCTTTGAGTGATCTATTTTTTGACTTATTCATCAACCACAGATAAGTTGAACCTTGCAGAAAGTACTTGAATTAAGCATTTTTGTTTGTTTGTTGTTTTTGTTTCTTTGCTTTGGAAACTGACGGTGCCTGATTTTGATGATAATGTTTTTGTTTGTTTTTCTTCATCAATTGCTTGTGACGCAATCTTTGGATCAGTCAAGCTTCAATTAATGATGGCTTCAAAAGTTTAGTTTGTCTTTTCCTTTGCAAAAGCTACACTCTCAGTAATGCAATGACGGCATCTGTGATGCATGTTTGCAGCAGCCGTGACCTCTGGCCGTGGTAGAGCATTTGTGACTTTTTTGTGAGTTATAAGAGCAATTTCCCCTTGTTTTCTGATTGCGTGCATGTTGTACAAAGCTCACGTGTGTGGGTGCCTGATGTGATTTGATATGTAATACATACTGTACTGTATTAATTGAAGATCACACCTCCATCTGTGGGTGTGTGTGGGTGTGTGTGGGTGTGTGTGCAGGAGCGCAGTCAAAATTGTATGATTTGGTATCATCTAAACATACATGCTGCATTAATTAGACATCACCTCCATCTGTATGTGTGTTTGTGTGTGTGTGTGTGTGTGTGTGTGTGTGCACGAGCACAGTCAAAATTGTATGATTTGGTATCATCTAAACATACACTCTGCTGCATTAATTAGACATCACCTCCATCTGTATGTGTGTTTGTGTGTGTGTGGGTGTGTGTGTGTGTGTGTGTGTGTGTGTGCACGAGCGCTGTCAAAATTGTATGATTTGGTATCATCTAAACATACACTCTGCTGCATTAATTAGACATCACCTCCATCTGTATGTGTGTTTGTGTGTGTGTGTGTGTGTGTGTGTGTGTGTGTGTGTGTGTGTGTGTGTGTGTGTGTGTGTGTGTGTGTGTGTGTGTGTGCACGAGCACAGTCAAAATTGTATGATTTGGTATCATCTAAACATACACACTGCTGCATTAATTAGACATCACCTCCATCTGTATGTGTGTTTGTGTGTGTGTGTGTGTGTGTGCACGAGCACAGTCAAAATTGTATGATTTGGTATCATCTAAACATACACTCTGCTGCATTAATTAGACATCACCGCCATCTGTATGTGTGTTTGTGTGTGTGTGTGTGTGTGTGTGTGTGTGCGTGCGTGTGTGTGTGTGTGCACGAGCACAGTCAAAATTGTATGATTTGGTATCAGCTAAACATACACTCTGCTGCATTAATTAGACATCACCTCCATCTGCATGTGTGTTTGTGTGTGTGTGTGTGTGTGTGTGTGCACGAGCACAGTCAAAATTGTATGATTTGGTATCATCTAAACATACACTCTGCTGCATTAATTAGACATCACCTCCATCTGTATGTGTGTTTGCACATCCTTCCTCTGTGGAACAAAACAAATAATGAAGAGAAAGAGAGAAAAGAAAAAAATCCTTCTGTGAGAATTAAAACAAACATTGCTTGCTCATACTGGGGATGGGAGGATTCTCTCCATCCAATGTTAGCAGTGCAGGAGTAGATCAGTGGTTAGTGCATCAGACTCATGATCAAAATGTCCCAGGTTCAAGTCCCTGCAGGAGCGGCGGGCGATTTTTTTTTTTCAGGGTCAACTTTCTGTTCTGACTCTTATTTCAAGACTCTTATTTACCACAGTAGCATGTAAAAGATCCGCCATTCTGCTAAAAGTGCAGGTGGCTGTTTACAGCTAAACACACTTGCATCCTACCTATGTATCTTTGAATGAAGTGACACTGTAAACTAATGCATGGTTGTATGGTGTGCACAGAACTTACACTAAGATGGCAACAGTTTCACATGGCACCAGCCATGGAACAACCAGATAGTGCTGTCAGTACACCATTTCATTGGATATTGAAAAATGCACTATAAAAAAAAGGGGGGGGGGATGCAGTCACTCATTCAAAATCACATGCAACATGAACACAGTGAGTCTGCTTGAGAACAGAAACTAACATTATATAAAAGTGATCAACAATAATAATAATAAAGTGCTCTATGTGACAGCCGGGAAAAGGGCTTAACCCATAAATCGAGGGTCAAGAGCTGGTATGCCAGAAATGTAATGATCTGTGAACTGTCTATTGTGACAGAGCATTTGCATTATAAACCAAAGCCAAGCTGCCTACCAATGCTGGCAAAAACAATAATATACAACTGTCACCTGCCTAGAAGGTTTATGCTGCAAAGCTTGTTGCTGGCCAGCAGCTAAGTGAGAAATCTGGGAGCATTCAACAATGAAATGACTTTAAATGCTTGGCTTCAACTTATCTGACTGGGAAAAGGGAAAAACATGTTTGACTTTGTTCAAATTGAACTTGCTCATTTTTGACTTATCCTTTGTAAAATTAGTCGTTCAAACAGCAGCTTTGGTTGGGGAATTAAAAAAGGTTTGACTTAAGCAAAGTTCAACGTAACCATTTTTGACTTATGTGTATTCAACTGTACCACCACGAAGTTATGAAATTGTCTGTGTGTTCAACAGAATAGCACTTGGTGGTGTGTGTGACCAGTCAGACATCCGAGGTCACCGTCGGACTTACATTGGGTCAATGCCAGGACGCATCATTCAGGGCCTGAAGGCAGTTGGCACCAACAACCCTGTGTTCCTCCTTGATGAGATTGACAAAATGGTGAGAAATCATAATGAAGATGATGAAGTGACCGGATAATGAGTGTGTTAAATTTGTGATTTAGATGCTGTTACTGTTAAAATTAATGAGAATTTAGAGTGTGCAAATCATTGTGTATTATTCAGGAGTTTTACCTCAAAATATGATTGTCTCCCTCCCTTCTTGGCCTCCCAAAGCAAAACAAACAATAGCCTGACAACAAGACCATCAGCAACCACCACAGTTGTAAAAGTAATAATTACAATAGCAAACATATTCACACAAAAATGCATAGGGAAACTGATCTTTTACCAAAATTATAAGACGGGGTGGGGCTCAAGGAGACCGGCACAGCAACAAACATGGGGGGGTTGTGTGTGGGTGGTGTGGGGGGGGGACACAGGTCAAGTAGACGTGCAAACATGGGGGGGGGGTGGGGGGGGGGGGTGGTGTGGGGTGGGGGTACCAGGTCAGTAGACCGGCACAGCAACAAACATGGGGGGGGGTGTGTTGTGGGGGTGGTGTGGGGGTGGGGGTACCCAGGTCAAGTAGACCGGCACAGCAACAAACATGGGGGGGGTTTGGGTGGTGGGGGGGGGGTACCCAGGTCAAGTAGACCGGCACAGCAACAAACATGGGGGGTTGGGTGTGGGGTGTGTGGGGTGGGGTACCCAGGTCAAGTAGACCGCACAGCAACAAAATGGGGGGTTGTGGTTGTGGGGGGTGGGGGGGGGGTACCCAGGTCAAGTAGACCGCACAGCAACAAACATGGGGGGGTTGTGGTGTGGGGTGGTGTGGGGGTGGGGGTACCCAGGTCAAGTAGACGCACAGCAACAAACATGGGGTGGGGGGTGTGTGTGGGGTGGTGTGGGGGGGGGGGGGGGGTACCCAGGTCAAGTAGACTAGCACAGCAACAACATGGGGGGGGGGGGGGGGGTTGTGTTGTGGGGGTGGTGTGGGGGTGGGGGTACCCAGGTCAAGTAGACTAGCACAGCAGTACACAACATATTGGGGTTGTGTGTGTGATGGGGGTGGGGGGGGGGGGTACCCAGGTCAAGTAGACTAGCAGGCAGCAGTGACACACAAACACATTGGGGTGGGGGTGGGGGGGGTTACCCAGGTAAGTAGACTACACAGCCAACTTGGGACTTCCACAAACATCACAAACACATTTGGTGTGTGTGTGGAGGGGGGGGGGGGGTACCCAGGTCAAGTAAACTAGCACAGCAACCACACCACAAAACATTTGATGGGGGGGGGGGGGGGGGAGACACAGGTCCTTGCAGTACACTACCTGAAACAGAAGCAGAGGCCTTTCCCATGCACTACCAAAGACAGGAACACTGGTCCCTGCCATGCACTACCAAAGACAGGAACACTGGTCCCTGCCATGCACTACCAAAGACAGGAACACTGGGCCCTGCTATGCACTACCAAAGACAGGAACACTGGTCCCTGCCATGCACGACCAAAGACAGGAACACAGGGCCCTGCCATGCACTACCAAAGACAGGAACACTGGTCCCTGCCATGCACGACCAAAGACAGGGACACGGGGCCTTGCAATGCACTACCACAGACATGGACACAGGGCCTTGCGGTGCACTACCACAGACATGGACACAGGGCCTTGCGGTGCACTACCACAGACATGGACACAGGGCCTTGCGGTGCACTACCACAGACATGGACACAGGGCCTTGCGGTGCACTACCACAAACAGGGACACAAATCCTTGCAGTGCATTACCAGAGACTTGGACACAGGGCCTTGCGGTGCACTACCACGGACAGGGACACAGGGCCTTGCGGTGCACTACCACAGACAGGGACACAAATCCTTGCAGTGCACTACCAGAGACTTGGACACAGGGCCTTGCGGTGCACTACCACAGACAGGGACACAAATCCTTGCAGTGCACTACCAGAGACATGGACACAGGGCCTTGCGGTGCACTACCACAGACATGGACACGGCCTTGCGGTGCACTACCACAGACATGGACACAGGGCCTTGCGGTGCACTACCACAGACATGGACACAGGGCCTTGCAGTGCACTACCACAGACTTGGACACAGGGCCTTGCGGTGCACTACCACAGACAGGGACACAAATCCTTGCAGTGCACTGCCGGAGACTTGGACACAGGGCCTTGCGGTGCACTACCACAGACAGGGACACAAATCCTTGCAGTGCACTACCAGAGACTTGGACACAGGGCCTTGCGGTGCACTACCACAGACAGGGACACAGGGCCTTGCGGTGCACTACCACAGACAGGGACACAAATCCTTGCAGTGCACTGCCGGAGACTTGGACACAGGGCCTTGCGGTGCACTACCACAGACAGGGACACAGGGCCTTGCGGTGCACTACCACAGACAGGGACACAAATCCTTGCAGTGCACTGCCGGAGACAGAGACACAAATCCTTGCAGTGCACTACCGGAGACAGGGACACAAATCCTTGCAGTGCACTACCACAGACAAGGACACAAATCCTTGCAGTGCACTACCACAGACAGAGACACAAATCCTTGCAGTGCACTGCCGGAGACAGAGACACAAATCCTTGCAGTGCACTAGCTACCAGAGGCCTTACTGCTCTGTCACCAGGGAGTAGTTTTGCCCATGGTAAAGGAGGGCATAAATGTAGTCTGTGGAAATGTAGATTTGATTGAAATGTTCTTAACACCGTGCATGCTATGTGTGTTTGTTTATAAGTCTGTGTTAATCTGTTTGGATACTGTTTTATGTTTATCAATGGCTTATTTTTGGTTTTAGTCAGAAGTCCTTACAAATATTTTATTGGAAGTTTTTCCATGCTTTGTGGAACCGATGAGCCTGAAGCCTGATTTCTGCGCTCCAGCAGACAATTAACTGTTTTGTATTTTATTATATTGCGTGTAGAGTACCAGTCTCCATGGTGACCCAGCAGCAGCATTGTTGGAAGTGTTGGACCCAGAGCAGAATCACAACTTTGTTGACCAGTATCCTTGTGATGTCATTATTATGCTCTCACTGTGGTTGTAGTCACTTTGTTGACCAGTGTCTGTTTGATGTTCTTACAGTGTCCACAGTACTGCACTGTAATTAGTCCTGCATGCTGTGTCTCACTACACAAGGCACTGTAGTTTCAGTTGCTTTGTTGATATTGTGGGTATTTTGCAGCACAAGGCAACAAACCTTGTTTTAGGTGTGAGAACAAAAAGAAATTGCATGGCGACAAATCAGGGAAAGGAAGGGTGTGGCACAGTTTCAGCATTTTTCTGTGTACGGTTTTGTTGTTTCAGCTCTGACATTTTGGCAGGTACATTGCCATTGTCACAGATAAAATGTTGTTCGTGTGCCTATGATGCATCATGTGTTTAGGTGACAGTTTGCACAGGGCATTATTTTCTTGTGCAGAGTGTTGTCAGAGTGTGGGTGGGTTATTCTAACTGTGACCAGGGAGGGAATCATGCGGTTGTGTGGCCAACAACTAAATATTATGCATTATTGTAACATGATTTTTTAACAGGGTGTTGGAAGTATGTCAGTTTACAAATATCCTAATTGTTGTTGTCAGTTCTGTACCAACATACTGTTCTTGGAATAAGAAAATTGAGATGATTTTCTGTTGTAAAGTCAAAGTTTTGTATTGTTGTTACTACCAAGCTTTGTAATTGTAAGAATTAAAAGGTCATCTAACAAGAAGTTGATATTTGAGCTGCATATCATTTGGTTCCATCTGTTGTTTGATAAGTCCAGTTCAAGATGGTATCTGTGTTCTCAGAAAAGCCCATATGCACTCCACCCTGTCTCTCAGAAGTTTCTCCAATGTTGCCTTCGAAACAGTTCCAGTATTTGATGATGGCCGTCTGTCATTGTTTCAAGAAAGGTCATCTAGCACTTTCTCTTTTCACACCTCTCTCTCCACCAGGCAGTCGATGGTGTGATGTCCTTGGCTTTTTCCCTGCAGGTAGTGTCTGAAGCTCAACACTTCAAGTCTTTCAAGATGCATGCCACTTTTGAGAGTTGCATTGCTTTGCTCAGTCATTTTCTTCACTTCAGCATGTTCAGAGCAGTACACCCACAGGAGATTTTGAAGATGGATGTCAACAATTGACATTCCTGTCTGGGTTTCCCATTCCACTTTTCACTTTTTGTAGCAAGCTCATTGAATCTATGAAGGTGATGGCATGTGTGGTCTGACTGTCACCTCTTGAGGCAGTCTAGCAGAGGGCATGGGTGACTGCTTTGTCAAGCTGGAGGTTGAGACTGTATAGGCTGCATTGTCTCCATGGATGGTGGTCACACCTTGCTTGACAGTGAAGCCCACCCTGACTGGTCTTTGGTGACAGAGCCATCAGTGCACACTATGAGGTCTTGCAGTTTGCTGTTTTCTTAAGTGAGAAGCTTGATCGCCTACTCAGTTTTGCCTGCTGGCCATTCTTGGCAGTGCTTTTCCAAATTTTCTGGTGGGAGTGTTTCACTGAGATACTGGAATCGGTTTGGGTACCTTTCCCACTCCTTGGTTTGCTTGAGTGTCAGCTGGCATATTTGCAGTTTTGAGTCCTCTGCTTGCCCCACCACAGTCTACATCCCTTTGTGTCTTTCATGGCTTTGTGGAGTGGGTTGTAGGGATTTTCCATGGCACTGAAGTATGCTTTGACCTGCTCCACTTTCCGTCTTGTTTGCATTGGTGGGAGTCTAACATGAACCTCATGGTCTCAGTGGGTGTGTTCTTGGTGGTTCCCAATGTGACTCCCATTGCCTTGTTCTGCACACTGTCAAACTTAAGCAAATTTGTCTGTGCCATTGTTGTGAGGTCTAGTTCATAGTCAGTGACACTGAGCACCACACTTTGAAACAGCAGGAAGAGGTGGTGGTGTTTAATACCCATTACAGCCACAACCTTCAGGACTGACAGAGCTTTGTTGCACTTCAGTGCTGTTGTTTCTACATGTTGTCTGTAAGTCAGCATTCTGTCAGTGGATCCTAAGGTGTCTCAGATGATTTGTTCCTTTGACCACTGCTCCATCAAATGTGACTACTGGCACTGGTTTGCCAAAGTCAAAAGTGATATCATTGTCATGAATGGTTGCCTCCACCACTTCCGACACCATGGGGTGATTTTGAAAATGACCATGTTCAGCACGTTGTGTGGCCACCACATGTGTCAATCGTGGCTTGACACCGGCACCTCAGGATAAAGCACCTCTGCTGTTACTCCTGTGGGATGTTTTGCTATTCCTGGAAGACTGCTTGATGAAAATCCTGTACATCTGCAGTGGATGTGGTCATCACTGTAGTCAACATTTCAACATGTCCCAGATGTGTTCGTTTGGTGACAGATTAGGGAAAATGGCTGGCCAGGGCATGGTGTTGATGATTTTGACCTGGAGTTCAGTTTGCACAACTCTGGCAACATGATGACAGGCATTACAGCACAGCCCCTGGTCCTTGGTTCTGCACAAACAGCACACTCTCATTCCTCACAATTATCTCCTGGTATTGCAAACTAGTGACAGCACCCTCTAAGATAATGAAGTGATGCCTCCCCAGATCATAATGCCTCCACCAACGTGACAAATACAGTCTTGAATGCCGTTGTTGTCATGACACACTTCCTGCCATTCATAAACTGGTGACCATTAGCTCTTGAAAGGTCGATCGTGCTCTCTTCAGTGAACACTGCTCTGTCCCATTGGGCATTCCTAAAGTGCAGATGGAGTCTGAGCAAGCCGTGTAACACAGTGACAAGGCTGTAGATCTGGACACACAGCAGGGCATCTTATGACTAGGCCATACACAAACAGTTGCGGACAGTACCAGAACTTTTTCTTCTCAGTCCAAGGATGTTGCCAGTAGTTACTGTTGCTGGCTGAAATATGTTCTACAGATGTGTGACAGTAATGTAATGATCCTGCTGCTGGGTCATTACTTGGGGATGCCCCCTTTGGGGTGGGTCATTACTTGGGGATGCCCCCTTTGGGGTGGGTCATTACTTGGGGATGCCCCCTTTGGGGTGGGTCATTACTTGGGGATGCCCCCTTTGGGGTGGGTCATTACTTGGGGATGCCCCCTTTGGGGTGGGTCATTACTTGGGGATGCCCCCTTTGGGGTGGGTCATTACTTGGGGATGCCCCCTTTGGGTGGGTCATTACTTGGGGATGCCCCCTTTTGGGTGGGTCATACTTGGGGATGCCCCCTTTGGGTGGGTCATGACTTGGGGATGCCCCCTTTGGGGTGGGTCATGACTTGGGGATGCCCCCTTTGGGGTGGGTCATGACTTGGGGATGCCCCCTTTGGGGTGGGTCATGACTTGGGGATGCCCCCTTTGGGGTGGGTCATGACTTGGGGATGCCCCCTTTGTGGTGGGTCATGACTTGGGGATGCCCCCTTTGGGGTGGGTCATGACTTGGGGATGCCCCCTTTGGGGTGGGTCATGACTTGGGGATGCCCCCTTTGGGGTGGGTCATGACTTGGGGATGCCCCCTTTGGGGTGGGTCATTACTTGGGGATGCCCCATTGGGGGTGGGTCATTACTTGGGGATGCCCCCTTTGGGGTGGGTCATTACTTGGGGATGCCCCATTGGGGGTGGGTCATTATTTTGGGATGCCCCATTGGGGGTAGGTCAGAAAAGTTTCAGTCATCTAGTAGTGATGCAGCCACCACCTAACAGTCTGTCTTGACACTCCAGGTTGTCTTGCTATTGCAGACACAGACGTTTTGCTTTCCAGTGTGCCAACATCTTAAAACCTCCTGTTTTGGGATATGTGAGGCATCCTTCCAGAGGCTATCTTCTGATCAAAAGGAGTGGCAAAAGCAAGACAGATTGTCAGTCTACATTTTTAATGCCATTTTTGTGATTGGCACATGGATTTTGAGAAACTGCCAGCACAGTTGCTAATTTAACACCCTTGGACTTTACAGATCAGTGAACTGTGATGATGCACTCAGGCAACATTTGACAAAAACTACAACTTGCTGTAACTATCAGAAATGCACCAGTATTAAAGTACATTGCACCTTTAAAAAAATTACAAAGCTAATAAAATTGATAAGTTACTTTTTGTGTTGGGTATATTATAGTACAGAATACAGAAATTTTATTGTCTATGAATAACAGAAATTTGCCTTACAACTGCATAAAAGATACCAGTAAAATAACACAGTATAATACATGAACATAAGTACAAGATAAGATCATAGATATAATGTAAGTGCCAGTAAAACAGCCTCATAGAGTCATATGCTACTCAGTCTGTTATTTGACACATCGCTAGTTCTGTTTACCCTTAACCTCATTGTAGTTACCTCAATGTGTCATTTGACTTGTCACAAGTACTGTTCATTGCCACTGCAAACACAATAGCAACAGTGGCACCAGCATTGCAGGATCGCATGGAGGTTTTGACAGTGCCAGGCTACACGGTAGAGGAGAAGATCCACATTGCGCAGCGCCACCTTGTGGTCAAACAGCTGGAACGACACGGGCTGACTGATCAGCAGCTGGTTTTGCCAGAGGACACACTGCGTGTGTTGAGTAGGTTATATGCATGTTTAATTGTCTTGCTGGTCATTCTTGCCTCTCTCTGTGCCTGCCTTAATAATAATCATCATTTCTAAAGCACAAATTCTTAAAAAGCCGTGAGCACATTACAGAGAACATGATGGGAGGCAGGGGAGTTGGTTAATATACATGTACAAAAATCAGACAAAGCGAAACGCAAACATATACACTGAGTTACACACACACACACACACACACTCGCATGCCTTGCCGTCTGTCCATCTGCCGTGGCCATTGCCTGTCTGTCCACATGCTTTGTCTGTGTATCAGCCTTGACTATACCTACAGTGCCTTCTGTCCATCTGCCTTGGCCATTGCCTGTCTGTCCACATGCCTTGACTGTGTATCAGCCTTGACTGTGTGTTTACAGTGCCTTCTGTCCATCTGCCTTGGCCATTGCCTGTCTGTCCACATGCTTTGTCTGTGTATCAGCCTTGACTGTGTGTCTACAGTGCCTTCTGTCCATCTGCCTTGGCCATTGCCTGTGTGTCCACATGCCTTGACTGTGTATCTGCCTTGACTGTGTGTCTGCAGTGCCTTCTGTCCATCTGCCTCTTCTGTCCATCTGTTCACCAGCCTTATAATTGTCAGTGTTCATCTGCAGTGCCTGTCTGTTCATCTGCTTAGCCTGTCTGTCTGTCAGCTTTGCCTGTCTATTTGCTTTGCTTGTCTGTCTGTCTAATTTGCCTGCCTCTTCATCTGCCGTGCCTGTCCATCTGCCTTGCCATCTGTCCATCTGCCTTTCGTGCCTGTTCATCTGGAGTACCTGTCAGTCTGGTACCTGTCAGTCTGTCTGCTTTGTCTATTTGCCTTGCCTGTCTGTTCATCAGCAGTGCTGGTTTGTCTGTCTAGTAGCATTGCCTGTCTGTCTGCCTGCCTTGTCTGTCTGTCAGCATCACCTGTCTGTCTGTCTGCCTGCCTTGTCTGTCTCTTAGCATTGCCCATCTGCCTGCCTTGTCTGTCTGTCTGCCTTATCTGTCTATCACCATTGTCTGTCTGTCTGCCTTATCTATCAGCATTGTCTGTCTTTCTGCCATTGTCTGTCTGTCTGTCTGCATTATCTATCAGCATTGCCTGCCTGTCCATCAGCCTTGCCCATCTGTTCATTTGGCTCCCCTCCTGTTTGCCTGCTTCCCCAGTCTGTCCATCTAGAGTTAATGTCTGTCTGCCTGTCTTGTCTGTCTGTTCATATGCAGAGTATGTCTGCCCATCTGGCATGCCCATCTACCTTGTCTGTCCATCTGCCTTGTATGCCTGCCTGCCGAGCTTGTCTGTTTAGGTGGAGTTGGAGTTATTTCCCTTGCTCCCCTCACAGGCTGTTTTTCACTCTGCAAACTTTGTGATGGTTGTGCTGTGAGTTGGTGTGTAATTGTTGTACCTACATGTTTGTCATGAATGGGACTTTCTTATGGACTACCTTTTGTGCCTTGCTGCCGCTTGAAATGAAGGTAGTGTGGGTGTTGTTTCTGTCAGGACTGGCTAGTTTTCTTGTTTCTCAACATTGGCTGTTCAACCCGTGTCTCATGATGCACGTGTCGTCTCACAGCAACGCTGTTTACAACAACTAACTACACCACCTGAGTACACCCCCAATGTGTACCACCCCCCCCGTCTCCCGCTGTTTACACCCAGGAACAACTGCTTTCCATGAAACTGTCACCCCTTGACCCCATCTTCACTTCTCACCTGCATTGTTTGTGGATTGGTTTCGACCTACCCCTGTTCCGGGGCCGCAGAGGAGGAAAACATAAAAAGATCACTGTCATCGACCACACCTCGGACCACTCTTCAAGGACAAAGGCAAGTGGTGTTGACTTTACAAATCTTATTTCTGTGCCACTCAGTTCTGACAGACCGTCTACCAAGAAAACCCATAAGGTAATAGTGCTGTTTTCAACACCTGGTCAGTGGGAGAGAAAAGCAAGTGCTCGGCCATCAATGATTTTATTGTGGATAACGATGTCGGTGTCCTGTGCCTTACGCAAACCTGGCTTTTACCCAGCGGTGATGAAGCCAAGTGTAGTGAAATGTCACTCCCTGGCTACAGGACTCTCAGCTTCCCTCGTCCTTCACATGGCGGTGGCATCGCCTTCATTGTCGCCGATTTGCTCGCTCCCTTTCTCCATCACTGCCAACTTCAGTTTTCCACATTCTTCATTTGGACTGTTTCAGCTGACTTTCTTCTTACCTCAGCGCTCACTGCACATCTTCTGTCTCTACTGTCCTCCTCCAAACCGGAAAAAACAACTCAAGGACTTGCTCTTTATGGAACAGTTTCCGGATCTCCTTGAGTACAGGACCTCCCTGAAAGGCTGCTCGCTTATTGTCAGTGATTTTAATTTTCACTACGGTGTGCCCACTGACACCTACACCTCCAGGCTTATCGACCTTCTTGATTCCTACCTTCTTGATTCCTTCAACCTCTGTCAGTCAGTCACCACTCCCACTCACTGATCTGGTCACATTCTTGACTGGGTTATCCACCAGAAGGACGATGACACCTTCCTGTCTGCCACCACCAGTCCTACTCTCCAGTCTGATCACTACTCTGTCCTGACTCAGCTCAGAATCTTCAAGCCTCCAGCCTCAAGGCCAGGAACATCGCTACCATCGACCTCAGCTCTTTCCGATCCGATCTTCAGGCTGGACTAGACTCCTGCACCACACTTTCTGCTGAGCAGCTGCATCGCCTGCTGCAGAACCTCCTGGATCAGCACGCCCCTGCCACTCGGCGCAAGGTTTCCAACCACCCCCCTCTGCCCTGGTTCTGTGCCGTCGGTCCTCAGCTTCTCGAGGCCAAGTGCAAGAGGAGGCGAGCAGAGAGACGGTGGTTAAAGTCCGGTCTGGAGGTGCACAAGCAGATTTTTTGTTCTGCTTGCAAACTTGTCAGCAAGATCGTGCAACAAGCAAAATCTACATTTTTCAACACCAAGATCCTTGCATGCACTTCATCCAAGCAGTTGTTCAGCATCACAAACACTCTCCTAGGCAAGTCAAAGACCTCATCTCTACCATCTTCTATTCCATCCACACTTCTTCCACAGAGGTTCTGTGACTTCTTTGTGAACAAAATCTCTACCATCCGTGACAGTCTCAATTCCCAGACCATGCCTCTACCTCCCGTCACTCACAGTTTTTGATGGATCCCCACTGACTACCTTCCACCCTGTGTCAGAATTGATAGTACACAAAGTGTTGAACAAGACCGCCATCAAAACATGCGAACTGGACCCTCTTCCGTCGTCGTTACTGGCCGAACTCACTGATGACCTTCTCCCATCTTTTACTTCAATTATTAATGACTCTCTTTTGACAGGCAGCTTTCCTTCTGAGTTCAAATCCGCCATTGTCAGGCCATTGCTGAAAAAACCCTCTCTTGACACTGAAAATTTAAAGAACTATAGGCTTGTCTCCAACCTGCCCTTCCTTTCCAAGATCACTTAAAAGATTGTCCTCCTTTAACTATTCCAACATCTTGAAAGCAATAATCTTGTTTACCCCCTTCAGTCTGCCTATCGCTTAGGCGATAGCATCAAAACTGCCCTTCTTAAAATTGTAAATGATCTCCTCGCAGCTCTTGATGTTAACCAAATTTCTCTGCTCTCTGTACTTGACCTATCCGCCGCTTTTGACACTATTGACCACTCCATTCTACTCTCCAGACTCCATCACACTTTTGGCATTTCTGGCACTGCTCTGTCTTGGTTTCAGTCATACCTCTCTGATCAAACTCAGGTTGTATCTGTTAATGGTGCTTCCTCCGCTCCTGCGACCTTAAACTTCAGTGTCCCCCAGGGGTCAGTGCTTGGTTCTATTCTCTTTGTCTTTTACACCTATCCTATTTCTGAAATTGTGTCCTATCACTCTCTTTCACATTATAGTTTCTCTGATGATGACCAGCTGTACAAATCTGGCAACATTACTCAACTTCCTGAAATTATTCATTCAAAATGTGAATGTCTTATATCTCTAATGTAAAAGCAGTTAAACAATGATAAAACGGAAATGATTCTTATTGCTACAAAGACGGTTCTCAACTCTGACTCTGTTCCACAGTCCATAAATCTGGAGGGTTCTGACATCAAATTTACCGACACAGTTCGCAACCTAGGTGCCTGTCTTGATCCTACTCTCTCTTTCCAACAGGAAATCTCCATTTGTTGTATCTGCTATTTTGAACTTTGTCAGATTAGTGCAATATGCCATTATCTGTCTGAAGATGTCACCAAAAAACTGTTGTGTGTGTTTGTTCTTTCAAGACTAGATTATTGCAACTCACTTTTGGTGGGCTGTCCTAAGTATCTTCTTTCTAAACTCCCAAAAGTACAGAACAATGCTGCAAGACTAATTTTCATAACAACCAGATCTGCCCACATCACTCCTATGCTTAATTCTCTTCACTGGGTACCTATTGAGCAGAGAATCAAATACAAATTGTCTTTGCTTTGCTTTAAGAATTCTCATCAGGCTCCCATCTACCTTTCAGAACTTCTTCACCTTTACACTCCTTCCCAGCAGCTCCACTGTTCTACAGACACCCAAGTGTTCAGAATACCATCTTTCCGAACAAAGTCCTGTGGTCAGCACTCTTTCTCTTACCAGGCTCCAGTTATCTGGAACCAACTCCCTGTTTCTGTCTGCCATTCTACCTCTGTCAGCTCTTTTAAATCTTCCTTGGAAAACCTTTCTCTTTTTAAAAACCTTTTCTTCAACCTCATTGCCCTGATTGCCCTGATATGCGACTGGTGTGTGTGTGTGCGTGTGCGAGTCTGTGTGTGTGCGTGCATATGTTGTGTGCATATGTGTGTGTACATTCATGTTGTATGCGTTGAATTTTGACAATATGTATTTGTAAAGAATGTGTAAGCGCTTAGGGCCTGTGCAGGTTAGGCACTCTAAGTATTCATTATTATTATCATTTATCTTTCTTGCATGCCTGGTTTTATCTACCTTGTCTGTCTGTCTTGCTGCCTGTTTATTTGCCTTGCCTCTTTGCCTATCCACCTTCTGTTTTCCCTGTCTCTTTGTTTATCTGTCTAGTCTTTCTTTTTATCTGTCTGGATGTTTATCAACACACACACACACACACACACACACACACACACACACACACACACACACACACTGACTGTAGCAGAAACTGGGTACTGATATTAGTTAGGATGGAAATACTGTGAGAAGAGGAAGGTTTTCAGTTTGGCTTTAAAAGATGACAGGGCTGAGCAGTGTCTAAGGTTTTGGAGTGAATTCCATATGTGGGGTCCAAAGCAAGAGAAGGTGCGGAAGCCTTGCCTCATTGTCTGTTTGCCTTACTGCCTGTTTATTTGCCTTGCCTCATTGTCTGTCTGCCCTCTGCCTGTTTATTTGCCTTGCCTCATTGTCTGTCTGCCCTCTGCCTGTTTATTTGCCTTGCCTCATTGTCTGTCTGCCCTCTGCCTGTTTATTTGCCTTGCCTCATTGTCTGTCTGCCCTCTCCCTCTGCCT
The DNA here is from genome assembly GCA_018857735.1 of Alviniconcha marisindica. Taxonomy (NCBI): domain Eukaryota; kingdom Metazoa; phylum Mollusca; class Gastropoda; family Provannidae; genus Alviniconcha; species Alviniconcha marisindica. Next base: position 1,613,999 of record JABMCL010002130.1, on the reverse strand, counting down.
CTCCTGTCTCTTGGAAGAGGGGGATATACTGGAATCACCATGTCTGTCTGCCCTCTCCCTCTGCCTCTCCTGTCTCTTGGAAGAGGGGGATATACTGGAATCACCATGTCTGTCTGCCCTCTCCCTCTGCTTCTTCTGTCTCTTGGAAGAGGGGGGTATACTGGAATCACCATGTCTGTCTGCCCTCTCCCTCTGCTTCTTCTGTCTCTTGGAAGAGGGGGGTATACTGGAATCACCATGTCTGTCTGCCCTCTCCCTCTGCTTCTTCTGTCTCTTGGAAGAGGGGGGTATACTGGAATCACCATGTCTGTCTGCCCTCTCCCTCTGCTTCTTCTGTCTCTTGGAAGAGGGGGGTATACTGGAATCACCATGTCTGTCTGCCCTCTCCCTCTGCTTCTTCTGTCTCTTGGAAGAGGGGGGTATCCTGGAATCACCATGTCTGTCTGCCCTCTCCCTCTGCCTCTCCTGTCTCTTGGAAGAGGGGGGGGTATTCTGGAATCACCATGTCTGTATGTCCATGTGTCTGATTTTGCCCAGAAGATATCATCTGAACTGATCAACCTTTTGTAACTGAACTTGGTATGGTGGTACATCATAGTGGGGTGGAGTGTCATGCAAAAACGTTGGGTTTTTATCTTTAAGGTCAAGGTCACAGTTAGGTTTATAATCAAAATATGACTGGTTCTAATATATCTTCAGAACTGATGACTCTTTTGTAATGGAACATAGTTTAATGGTAGATCATTATATGCCAAAATATCCAGTGAAAATTGGATTGTTGCAGTTAGGTCATATCCACAGTGAATGTTCAGAATTTCAGTTAATGTTTGTCTGGATGATATCTTCTGAACTGCTGAACCTTTTGCCACCACACTTGGTATGGTGATACCAGTACATCATTGTAAGCAAGTGCGTCTTGTGAAGAGATTGCTTTGCTGCTTAGTTCAAAGTCATAGTCACAGTACAGGTTCAAGACTTCATTGAACGTTTGTCCAGATCGTATCTTTTGAACTAGTTGACCTTTTGTAGCCAAGTTAATGTAGTATGGTGATGCATTGGCATGAGCCAGAGTGTCATGCAAAAAATATCGTTTTGTTATCTTCAGTGTCAAGGTCACAGTGAAGGCTTATGTATCAAAATATTTTTCTACTATATCTTAAGAGCTGCAGATCCTTTTGCAACCAAACTTAGCTTGATGGTACATCACCACGAGTTGGAGTGTCCTGTGAAAACATTGGGTTGCTGTGTTCAAGGTCAACATCACAGTCATGGTTCAAAACTTCATTAAATGTTTCCCAATCTTATTTTCTGTACCACTGATATCTTTGAAAGCAAACTACGTCTGTTGCTGCACTAGTATTAATAACTAGACCCAGTGCAAAGTGGGCACATGTAATGACCGTAAGAGTGGTTTACAGTATTTAGGCACTTAACAGGGGCCATTTTGCCCCGTAAGGCCACAAGCCATGGGAAAAGATTGGATTGCACAGTTTGAGGTTACAATGTCACAATACAAACTTCCACACCGCATACAACACAAGTTTGTAAGTTGACAAAATATGCAAGTTTTATTCAAACACTATAATTATTATCACCAACTCTTCCAAAAACTGCTAAATCATTTTCACTGTAAAACTGAAATTACAACACTAAATCATATGCATGAGGAATAGATACCATGCTACTGTTACAGCTCAATACAGACAATCAACTCAGTGTGTGGAATCAATCACACCACAAAATCATCAGTTAAATGCTGGTATAGGAAGACAACACAAGAACCTGACAAGGAGGAGCTCACCAACTGGTTCTGCACACACACTAGAACTGCACAAACTGAAGACTTGTCACTCCTTTCTGTAAACAGAAAACCTGCCTCTTCTTGGAGTATGGGGCAGAACTGGCACATGTAGAGGATGTCACATGTGTGAACTGCTTCTTCCATGAAGCTCCTCAAAGTTGAAGCAGAACTGGCACACCTATAGCTAGGAAACAGTTGTACAGATAGCTGATACTTTATCCTGCAAACGTTCATGCCTGTCATGCTCCGGGTAGAACACACTACACCAGCATTATATATGTCCTGGAACTGACATTCAGTTACACAAACAAACACATGATGTGTCAACTAAAATTGCCAGTTTCATTAACAAATTAGAAAGACCCCAAAATTTGAGTTCCATAAACCCAGTGACAATCACACATCTCATCTGGATCCTCAGCTGTGTCCATATGTCAGTCTCCAACTCCATCAGGTGTTTATTATCTATTATCACCACTGATTGGCTGGTTACAAAGCACAAACAGTCAACAAGGCCTTGCTTGATTGGTCAGTACATGAGTTTTGTTTATTCAGCCCATAAGCTGAACATGCAAAAATGTGTTTATTGGTGACCTTCTAGCACAAGAATTTCATTTGTCATGCCCTTGCTAACACTGCAGTTTTCACAGACTGCTGTTGGTCACACATAGGTTAGAAACTGGTCATTTCGTAGACACACATGATTACCAACAATAGATTTTAATTGTTCCTATTGCACTTCATTAACTTGATGTAATAAATGAAGTCAGGGTAAGTTCTCATTCTTGACACAGTGCTGGTTCAAAACTTCATTGAATGTTGTTGAGACTCTTTTCTTTGTTTATTTTTCTCTATCACTGATATTTTGGCAACCAAACTAGGTTTATTGATGTATGATTATTAAATAATCAGACCTGGTGCAAATGAAGTGGGCATGTGTATAGTATACTGACAGTAACAATGACTTATCTAGGCATACAATAGGGGGAAGGGGGGGGGGGGGGGGGGGTATTTTGCTGTGCAAGGTGACAGACCTTTTGTGTGTATTTCTGTATGTGCCTTAGTTGTGTTTGCTGCAGACTGTATTGTGTCCAGAAGTTGTGAACAAGGTATTTACTGATGATTCCGTGTTGCGTTTCTCCCTCATAGCACAGTGAGTTGGACTTTTATTTGTGTGTTTTTTTTCTCTCTTTTTTCTTCTGATGATAATTGACACAGTCACTACTAGATTGTTGCAAACATGCAATTCAGTTCTAAAAAAATGTTCAGGACAAAATCAAGCACAACAACATTTATTACTAATCTGCTTCAGTCACCAAGTACACAAGGGAGGCAGGGGTTCGAACTCTGGAGAGACATGTGGCTGCTATCTGTCGGGCGGTAGCAGTCAAGGTGATGGAATCAAGGTCACGAAGGAAGCAGGAAGCAGGGGAGGGAAGCAGTGAAGGGCAAGATGAGGTGATGCCAAAGGAGGAAGTCTTCAAAGCATCGGAAAAAGATGAGGAAGCAAACCTGATGCATCCACCGGAAATGCCCATTGTCATTGATGAGGTGGCACTGGAGGACATACTAGGGGTGAGTTATGTCAGGATAAATCGCTCATCAATCAGTCCGTCACTTAATGTCTTTATTGCCATGTGTCAAATGAGAATATGCATGGAATGAGGGAAGGTGTTCAGAGCATTCATATTCATACATACATTCACAATGATAGGTTATGTGCACTTAAAACAAGTAGTGGTTCCATATGCTGAGCGCGTCTGGCGCAAATCGGGACAAACTTTTCACTGGGAGATCTACCAAGCAAAGAAACATTTAGTTACTCAGGCTGTTCTCACAGCCAAATCCGACTTCTACTCTTTCAGAATTATGAACTGTGTACCATGCAAGATGTTGTTCTCGGTTACAAATGTCATGCTTGGAAAAAACAAACACTTCACCCCTACCTACTAACTGGCAAATGTATTTAGACATTTTTTCGCAACAAAAATTGATATCATTCAAAACAAACTTGACGGCGTGCAGTCCAGACAAATACCCACTGCTGCACCTCAAGTTGAAACTCCCCTTGTTGATTTCAAGCCTGTGTCTGAAGAGAAGATTCTTGAAATTCTGAAAACCTGCCAAACAAAATCATGTAGCCTTGATCCAATGCCCACCTCATTATTGCTAGAGTGCACTGACTCACTTCTTCCCTCTTTGACATACTTGATAAACCATTCTCTACAGTCCGCTACCTTCCCTTCTGAATTCAAGACTTTGGTAAAACCTTTGCTAAAATAGCACAACCTCGATCCCAATCAACTTAAAAACTACTGCCCTGTCTCAAACCTGCCCTTTCTCTCAAAGCTGCTGGAAAAAGTTGTCCTTTCCCAATTAACAGAACATCTCAACAAGAACAAACTCAGGTACACTTTTCAGTCAGCTTACCGCCACGGAGACAGCACTTCTCCATGTGCTCAGTGACCTCCTCGTAGCCTCTGACTGTGGCAAAGTTTCTATTCTGACCTTATTGGACCTGTTTGGCTGCATTTGACACGATCGACCACCACATTCTTCTAGATCGTCTCCAAAATTACTTTGGTATTTCTGGTTCTGCTCTCAACTGGTTTCAGTCATACCTTTCAGACCATCAGCAAATCATCTCCATAAACAGCTTTCAGTCTGACCCAGCTGTCCTTCAGTTTGGAGTGCCTCAAGGTTCAGTCCTTGGGCCCATTGTGTTCGTTCTGTACATTCAACCACTTTCTCAAATATTATAAAGTCACTGTATGGAGCATCAACTTTTTGCTGATGATTCTCAACTTCACAAATCCTCTCAACCATCTGACATAGACCGGACCATCTTCAGTGTTCAAGACTGCGTATCTGACATCAAAGACTGGATGACTGACAATAAACTTCAGCTAAATGAGGACAAGACTGAAGCAATGCTATTCAGTTCTTCAAAACTCCAAGATGCACCTGCATCTTTGTCCATCTGCCAAAGTACTGTTACTTTCTGTAATTCAGTCAGAAATCTCGGTTTCTACATGGATAAAGATCTCTCCATGAAACAGCATATCAATTTCATATGAAAACAGCTTTCTTTGAACTTCGTCGAATCAGCACTATTCGACAGTACCTCACAGTTGATGCCACAAAGACTCTTGTTGTCTCCCTTGTACTGTCCCGGATTGACTATTGCAATTCTCTCTTAGCCAGCCTCCCACTGTCATTGATCTCTAAAACATCAGAGGGTGCAAAACTGTGCAGCTCGTCTTGTAGTTCGTGCATCCCCGAATGTACATACCACACCAATACTCGCTCAGCTCCACTGGCTACCTGTCCAAGCTCATATCTCATACAAAATTGCCTGCCTCTGTTTCAGTTCCATTAACTTCTCCACTCCCGCTTATCTCTCTGATATCCTTCATCTCTGTTCTCCTGCTCGACCACTTTGTTCCAGTGCTGACACCCGTCTCCTAAAACTTCCACTATATAAACACAAGACGAAAGGTGATCATGCCTTCTCTCATTTTGGCCCTTCTGTCTGGAACTCATTGCCATCACACATTAGAAATGCTGCAACAATCACTATTTTCAAGTCTGCTCTGAAGACACATTTCTTCAGCCTGTATCACTCTGACTAACTCAGCCCTGTTAGATTTGATGTGTGTGTGTGTGTATGTGAGAGAGAGAGAGAGAGAGATGTATGTTTAATTTTTGCTTTGTTTGTTTGATTGTTGTACATGTACCTTAACCAGGTACATGTACCCTAACCAAGACTGAAGCAATGCTATTCAATTCTTCAGAACTCCAAGACGCACCTGCACCTTCCCTGACTCATCTATTGTATACTTCTCCGACCTTCTCACTGTGTACACCCCTTCCAGGCAGCTTTGTTCTTCTGCAGACACACAGTGGCCAACGCTGTTTCTCCTACTGTGCTCCAAAGCCATGGAATTTGCTCCCTTCTGACTTCCATCACATTCAATCCTCCCTTGCCTTCAAAACTTCATTAAAAACTCACCTCTACAAACAGTACCACAAGAAGTGATCTCAAATTCTGTCTTCTTACCACCACCACCACCGCCACCCTTACCCTCTTTCACTCCTCATTACATTCCTTCTGTGTGCATGTGTGTGTAGGTGTGAATGTAGATGTGGTGTGCGAGAAATACAGTATTATGATTATACAATTGTTATTTTTAGGTTTTAATGTATCACTGTGGCTGAAAGTAACACCTAGCACAGTCAGACAGGTATCCCTGTACCAGGGGTTGACTGTGGCTGAAAGTAATACCTAGCAGTCAGACAGGTATCCCTGTACCAGGGGTTGACTGTGGCTGAAAGTAATACCTAGCAGTCAGACAGGTATCCCTGTACCAGGGGTTGACTGTGGCTGAAAGTAGCACGTAGCACAGTCAGACAGGTATCCCTGTACCAGGGGTTGACTGTGGCTGAAAGTAACACCTAGCACAGTCAGACAGGTATCCCTGTACCAGGGGATGACTGTGGCTGAAAGTAACACCTAGCACAGTCAGACAGGTATCCCTGTACCAGAGATAACTGTGGCTGAAAGTAACACCTAGCAGTCAGATGAGTGCCCCAAACTGGACTCTCACTGCATGTGTACTTGCATGGGGTCAAGAGTCAAGTGAGTAATACTTCGCTAACTCTGCAGGTGTATCTGTGTAGGCATCGAGCCAGAAACACTTGACTAGCACTGCAGATATACTTGTACCTTTGGTGGAGTTTATATGTGTCTTGTATTTACTGGCATGCTACTCAGGTCTTTTGTTGTTGTGTTTGTGTGACATCTTTTGAGCACTAATTAACTCCTTGTGTGTTGATTCTATACTTGTACAGGATGAGGGGTCAGATCTGTAACAATGGATATAATTATTCTTGCAGCCAGCCACATATGAACCTGAGATGGGCCAGAGGCTGAGTCAGCCGGGTGTGGCAGTTGGGCTGGCAGTCACACCTATGGGTGGGGAGATCCTCTTCGTTGAGGCCACACGCATGAGTGGTAACGGCAAACTGACCTTGACAGGTCAGCTGGGGGATGTGATGAAAGAATCAGCCAACCTGGCTCGCACCTGGCTTAGAGCCAATGCTACCAAGGTACTGCTGGTTTGTAACAGTCACTGCGTTGTTACCACCTCTGGTTTGTAATCTCAACTACTTTGCTACCATCACTGGTTTGTAACAGTCACTGCGTTGTTACCACCTCTGGTTTGTCATCTCAACTACTTTGCTACCATCACTGGTTTGTAACAGTCACTGCATTGTTACCACCTCTGGTTTGTCATCATGACTACTTTGCTACCATCACTGGTTTGTAATAGTCATTGTTTATATCCCCTGTAACAATAATTATGAGGTGGGGGTGGGGGGTACATTGTAATCTGTGTACGTCTGTCTGTCCATCTGTCCAGATTTTGTATGGACGATATCTCTTGAACATCTCAACCTTTTTTCACATCATTTGCTGGGATGTCGTGCAAAGAAATTGGTGTAAGGAGGCATCTGAGGTGCTGTTGGTAGGACAGGAATAGCTGTAATATCTATATTACATGAATTAATCAAATCATTATATAATTGATTAGCTGAATAGATGGTATGTTTTGAGCTCCTTTGGGACAATCCGTATTTGAATCTATAAAAAAAAAAATGTCTGTTACCGAAGTAATGACTGCAAGGCTTCTGATGACGTACTTTGAAAATGCTAATTTACATTGTTCTCAGAGAGAGATATCATTCCTGCTTCTGCATAAGATTTGATTGTATTTGTATGTATAAGAACACCAACAGCTAATTTAAATGTTTTACTGTCAATGCTTTGCAGTTTCTTTAGTGTGTTTGGAGTGGAAAAATATACTTCTTGACCATAGATGAAGTTCAATCTGACTAAAGATACAGATGTTGTAACATTTTTGTATCCTGACACCAAATCTGTGTACTATTTTAAGAAATTCTTTCATTTTCTGACTTTAGTGATTACATTTTTCTGCATGTAGCCTCCAGTTGAGCTTGGTAGTAAGACACACACCCAAAAACAGTGTATTCTAAAAACATAATAATAATTTTTTTAAAGGTTTAAAAAAAGGGGGTGATTTAAATGACACTGGTTTGGAACTGCATCCTGGTAATTCTTCTTTTTGTTATTCTTCCTTTCTGAATTTGATAATTACTGAATTTAGATTAGATGATAAGCTATTTTGAGGATGTACATCTGGTGGAGTTTAAGCACCTTTCTATTTACACACTTAAACTGAGAGTTACCGTAAGCAAGATGAGAGTTACCGTAGGCAACTCAGGTCTTTGTTGTTGTGTTACATATTTTGAGTGCTAATTAACTCCTTGTGTATTGATTCTGAACTTTGTATTCTGCTCAGATCAGATTTTTGATAACCCCTCTGCTTTCTGCTTGCATTGTGAGCCAAAAATCAGATTCGGTTCCTGGGGGCACTAATGCACCCAATAGGCTCTTTATGAAGGGAGTATGACTTTCTGTCTGACTGAAAAAAAGTTCCCCGTCAGATTTACTCTGTTTAAAGTCTTCCAGATCCAAATATAACGCCTCATCAATTAACGATTTGCTTGTGGTTTTTTCTACACTTCAACCTAAAATGAATGGGATATGCTTGTGATTTTTGACCATTTTTCATTTCTTGAACATTTTTCCATACTTTATACATGTCTTTTGATTCTGAAACATCATTTGTACAGAAAGGGAACACAGCTGCCAAATTTTACACCAGTTATACCGATTCAAAGAAAAGTGAAAATGAAATAATTTTAGCCATAGAAGTAAGAGAACATCTAAATTAAAACTATCAAAATCTTATAAAAATGTTCACTGATGGTTCCTGTTTTGGATTTGTTAGACAGTGGAGCAGGATTCGCCATTCCTGATTTAAAAATGCAAAAGTATTTTTACTTGGGGAAGTTTTTTTCTTTTTTTAACCTTTTTTTAATTTTATGTATATGATTATTATGATGCTTTTTGTATTTGATTTGCAATCATGAGATGTGTCCATGGTCCATGTTTTGCTGCATTGCATGTCTGGGTTGCACCAATTGTTCCAGGATGTGTGCATGTTTGCCTGCACTTTGCTGTTGGCATTGGATCATCTGGTGTATGCATGTTTGATGTTTTCATTGTGATGTTCATTCTTGTTTTGAATTGTGAAGTGCTTTGAGCCAGTCTCATTGGATTAGGCGCTATGTAAGTGTTATGCATTATTATTATCATATTGGCATCAGAGTTATATGGCCTGACAACATCTCTGCATCTACTCTAAAGAACTGTGCTGAACAACTCACCCCTGTCTTCTGTGACATATTCAACCAGTCTCTCCGCCTCTGCAAAGTTCCAACCTGCTTCAAAATGTCAGCCATCGTTCCTGTCCCCAAGAAACCCAAAATAAAATCACTAAATGACTACTGACCCGTTGCTCTCACATCCATTGCAATGAAAGTTTTTGAACGCCTTGTTCTGCACTACCTGAAATCTGCTACCGACTCTCTACTTGACCCCTTTCAGTTCGCCTACAGAGCGAACAGGTCAGTGGAAGATGCAGTGTCTCTGGGCCTTCATCACATCCTTGAACATCTGGATTCTCCCAACACCTATGCCCACATAGTCTTCATTGATTACAGCTCTGCATTCAATACTATCATTCCTGTCAAGCTCTTCATCAAACTCAGACAGCTCAGCATCAACTCCCAGATGTGCCAGTGGATCGTCAACTGGACAGACCTCAGGTGGTCAAGGTCAACACCCTTCTGTCACAGCCCCTGATCCTGAGCACTGGTGCACCTCAAGGGTGTGTGCTCTCTCCACTTCTCTACTCCCTTTTCACAAATAACTGCAGATCTAACAGCAACAGTACACTTGTATTCAAGTTTTTAGATTACCCTACCATAGAAGGCCTGATCACCAACACAGACGAGACAGTCTGTTGCAGTGAAGTTGATTGGTTGGTTGACTGGTGTGGGGACAACAACCTGGAGCTCAGTGTGTCAAAAACAAAAGAGACGGTGATTGACTTCAGAAGGCAGAAGACACCTACTACACCCCTGGTCATTAAAGGTCAAACTGTGGAGATGGTAGACTCATTAAAGGTCAAACTGTGGAGATGGTAGACTCCTTTCAGTTCTTAGGCACTACAATCAACAAAAACCTGAAATGGGAGGACAACAACATCAATCGCCAAGAAAGCCCGACAAAGTCAGTTCTTCTTTCACCAACTGAGGAAGTTTGGAATCAGCAGGAAGATCTTCATTCAGCTCTATCGGGCAGTTATTGAGAGTGTGCTGACATTCTCAATCACTGTTTGGTATGGCAGTGCCAGTGTTCATGACAAAAAACTACTTGATGGCATTGTCAGGGTTGCATCAAACCTCACGGGTTGTGAACTGCCATCACTGGAGTCCATCTACATCACACGTACCCAGCGCAAAGTAAGATGCATCACCTCCGATCAACATCATCCTGCTCATCACCTTCTCCAATGTCTCCCTGAGGCATTTCAGGACTATCAAAACGAGAACTTCTTGCTTCAAAAACAGTTTCTACCCCAAAGCAGTCCATATTATGCCACCAGTACCCTCAACTACCACACAGTGATATTCTGACTGACCCAGTGCAAGCTGACCATTATCAGCTCTGTCTGTGCATGCAAAACCTTTTACATTGTTATTGGTAACTTGACTAGTACTTAGTTACTTTTAGTTTACTCTTATCTAGTCCTCTTTTATTATTTCTACTTTTGAAACTGTATCATTACATTAAAATTTTTTTTTAAATAACATTAGTAGTGGTAATGGTTACTTTTTTTTAGCAATAACAGCATGGCTGCTTTTCCTGCTGAGTAAATTTTAGGTAACTGATTAATTTTAGTATATTTATTCAGTTTAAAAGGTTCAAGGTACTTAGCAAGAGTAATATACAAATTCCATCTAACTTCATGGAACACTAAATATTCACAGAATGTGACATGTATTTGTAAGAATGCCCTGTCTGTTAACTTGCTTCTTGAATGTCCTGTTACCGCAGAGCTATTTTAGAAAAATGGGTAGTCTTTTACTGCTTGTAACAACGTCAGAGATATTATAATACTGATGTTGTTACTTCTGTTGTTGAACTGATTGTTCATAGTCCTGTGTGTGAGTATAACTTATTAATATATAGATTTCCTCCCCCCCCCCCCCCCCCCCCCTTTCTTTGTTTTTATTTTGTCACCTTGCTGTGAACAGACATGAAATAAAACATTGATTGATAGAGTGATTGTTTAAGGAGGCTGGAGATGTCTTATGTCTCACCCACTATCTGGAATCTTGGGGTCATCATTTGATTCCCTTGTCTGATCTTCTCACTTGTTTTTCTAACTAGTCCTGTTGCTCTTTCTGTCTTGTGATTCTCCTGAAGTTTAGAAGAAGAAAAAATTCTAATATTTTTCATTGAGAGATAGGCTTTTTTGCATGGCTCTTGGTCAGCCGGTAGGAAATGATGGTAGATGGCATGTGCAGCTTGCTGCCATGTGGCACTACTGTTGCCATTATGCACCTTAAAAAACAAAAACAAAAAATGTCCAGCATGTCCTAGCCTTAAGTGCCATTTTAACAAGGCAATATTGAAGTGACTAATTCTTCAATAATTTGTTCGATGTTCGTGTATGAGTAGGATTTTTAAAAAGAAATAATTTGTGTGTGTGGACTGATTTTTCAGAATTGAATATGTAGGGTTTACATATGACTCAGGTTAGAATTATCAGTTAAGGTACCAATTTTGAACTGTAGCGGTCTGGTCCCCATGAGGGTTAGAATTATTGTTAGGGTACCAGTTATGAACCGTAGCAGACTGGTCCCCATGAGGGTTAGAATTATCAGTTAGGGTACCAGTTATGAACCGTAGCAGACTGGTCCCCATGAGGGTTAGAATTATCAGTTAGGGTACCAGTTATGAACCATAGCAGACTGGTTGCAAGAGCAGATTGACAGACTTTGGAAGCTTTGCTGGAAAGACTTCCCCTGACAATAATTGTAATAGGTCATTGTACAGAAATATCTCTATGACAGTGTTTCTGCAATGCCAGGGAAGCTGTCACCTGTACCAACATTTTGCCATCTAGAACTAGCTTGGTCAAAGCAACAGAATGTTCTTTTGCATTTTTAACTATGATGACATTGCACTATGTGTTGATGTAAATATTTTTGTGACATCACCAGTTTTTGTGTATCCAGAACTTATGCAGGGTCACAGTTATGATCAACAGGTTAATTAGCACGACCGGCTGCATGTCATTCAGGTGTCATTTTTATGGGTACAGGTCTTCGGCAGTGGACTGAAGGAAGAGCTGGATGCTACAAACACCCACATTGATAAAGACACTTGTTTTGTTTTTCTCTATCTGAACAGATATTTACCAGCAGCCTGAAAGAGGGACTGGAAGATAGACTTCTGTGTTAATTTCTGTGTACACAGATATTTACCAGCAGCCTGAAAGAGCCTGAAAGAATAGCAGGCCACTAGAAACATATGTATACAGATCTTTGAATGCAGCTTGAAAGAAGAGCTGGATGCTGCAGATGTCTGTCAGTTTTTTTGTGCACAGATCTGAAAGAAGAGTTGGCCGCTAGAGACATTCTTCATTTTTATCTCTATTTCTCTGTGCACAGATTTTTGCTGCAACCTGAAAGAGGAGTTGGCTGCTAGAGACATTCTTCGTTTTTATCTCCATTTCTCTGTGCACAGATCTTTGGCCGCAGCCTAAAGGAAGAGCTGGATGCTACGGACATCCACATCCATTTCCCAGCAGGGGCAGTGGGCAAGGATGGGCCATCAGCAGGGGTCACTGTCATCACTGTCCTCATCTCACTTTTCTCCGACATCTGTGTTCGCTCTGACACTGCCATGACAGGGGAGATCACCCTGAGAGGTCTTGTGTTGCCGGTAAGTTCAAGGACCATGTAAGGAGTTTTGTCAAGACTTTCTAACATTAAAGCACAGACCCTTCCCTGCAAGTGAGCTGTGAGAACCTCAATCACAGACACCAGATGTGCCCACAGAAAACAGAAAGGTATTTTATTATGGGAGAGGGGTTTTATTATGGGAGAGGGGATGTGGGATGGTATTTGCAGAAATACTGTCACAGGAAGGACCTTTTTTTTTCTGATCAAATTTGTTTTCTTTTTCAGTTAGGCTCAAATTGTCCCAGCAAATCAGAATTTGATGATTATAGACTGTTCAACTTTGTGTGCAGCATTATAGACTGTTCAACTTTGTGTGCAGCATTATAGACTGTTCAACTTTGTGTACAGCTGGCTGCTTGTTAAACTCAGCATGTAACCTGTCATGTGTGTAGCAGATAACAAAGTGAATATACACTTGTAGCCAATCACACACTTTAATTTCTGAACATTTCTGGTTTTGTTGCAAATGAGATGGGTGGGATTTGGTCACTGTATTATGAAAACGGTTCTTTTTTTTAACCCACGGTCTCCATCACCAGTGAGTGTTGATGCACTCATTACCTTTTGTCCTTGTTCATTGAACTGTGAAGAGTGGATGAAGATACAGCTGGCTGGGAAAGTAAGCAGCGCAAGAAAATGGGGGGACATTTTTTTTGCAACGCAACACTGATAGAAATGTGGAGTCTGTGTTACTGGGGTAGCTAACAGCTTACCCATGCAATGTGACTTCACCCATACATAGCACATGGTAAGTGTACAGTGTGTTCCCTTGACTTGAATAATGAATGAAAATTTATATATAGCGCATAAAAAACTTCCACACAAAACTTCGCATGTTCCCAGCTCCAGATACACACAGTGCATACACGTTGGCTCTTGCAAGCTAAGGACTACCAAATGACACTAATACCAAAAATACAAACAGCCTCTACCCACCCACCCCTTCCCAAAAGGCAACTATTCATAGCAGTTAAATGTAAAAATATATACAGTTACAAATAATGATAACAGAAAAAAGAATCACACGCACGCACACATGCATGCACGCATGCACACACACAAAGTAATTATGGAAACATCAGCTTCACTCAACACACACCAGTGCAAGCGCATGTACACAGTCGCATTGACTATTGTCCCTAGGTAAAGAAATGGATTTTAAGCGAAGGTCTGAAAGACTGAATGGAGTCCTCCTTAAATTACTTAATGCTCTTGGGGAAGACATTCCAGAAGGAGGGAGCGACATATCTTTGGTGACTTGCTGGCCGTACCGCTTTGTCTTGGAATCCCTGGGCCCGGGATGCTGATCTGAGGAGGCAAGAAGGGTTGTGTTTATGGAGATCAGAGAGGTAGAGGGGGGTGTTATGAGCTGACCGGTAAGTGGCAGAGAGAATTTTGTGGCAGATGTTTCTGGATGGGAAGCCAATGAAGCTGTCTAAGAATGGGAGTGATGTGATCTGTCTGGATGTTGATGGTGTATTGGTTATCTGGATGTTGGATTTTCCTGTTTTGATTATTCTTTTTGTATGTGGATTGAGAAGCTACTTCACTGTGTTGATTTCATGTGTGAGTGCATGTGTTGATTGCTTGTGTGTGTGTTTACTACAGGTGGGAGGTATCAAAGAAAAAGTCTTAGCAGCCCACAGAGCTGGTCTGACTCGAGTCATTTTACCTGCTCGCAATGAGAAAGACCTTCATGAGATCCCTGCCAATATCAAGGTAGGCCCTTTGTTGGCCATGCATTTACTGTAGTGTTTGGATTCAAAACTTACTTCCTCTCCCAATTTTCATCCTGATATAACAGTATTGGTTGACTGGGCATAAAACACCAATTTACTTACTCTCCCAATTCAAAGGAAACAAAAGAAAGACATATGATAAAAATTGTGTCTTATAGTATACATAAACTAATAAACAAGAATGCTGATTTAATATGACAATACAAAACATGCAAGTTTTCAGTGTAAGCCCCATTTCAAAGCCACAGGCACCATCATCTAGTCAGATTTTTTATTGTAAAAGCTGGCAGCAGTGCTAAATGTGGTGGCATCTACTTCCCAGAAGTGTCCTTATTGTCACATTAAATCTGTGAAAATTCTCCTGATAATATTCAGACTATTTTGGCATGTGGTAGGTAGATTGTCCTTTGTTTCTGTGTCTTGTGCAAGATGTCACAAGAATAGCCACAAACCATCATAATCATTCTTTTGCTTCAGGTATTTTGCGAAACATTTTGAAAGTATGTAGGCCTGGATCTCTGCATTTTGTAGCTTATCCAGGAAAAAACAGAGCAGATTTTCGAGTGCTTGAACACTGTTGATTCTGCCATTGCTGGAAAGGTTTGTGGAGTTCAGCTTTGTTTTTGCGTTGAGTTAGAATAAAGTTATGGAATTATGAATTTATATTTGACACAGCAGAACAGTCTTTGTAAATGATTGACAGTTGTTGATTTACTGACTGGCTGTAGCAGACGATTATTGTTGCACAAACAAGAAGCTTTTAATTTGATAAAAAATATATCAAGGTAAACAAAAAAACAACCAAATCTTGCATCTGCAGGAAAGGCGTTTGTCACTTGAAAAACAAACCACAAAAAAAGAAGAAAAAGAAAATGTTTCCTAGAATGTATGGTAACACATTCTAGTCACAATCCTTACAAAGTTTGCATGACTGGTCTTTTGGGGGAAAGTAGTGAAGGGTTCTGCAGTGAGCTTGAAGCCCTCCCTACCTTTCTCATCGCAAACTTTCTGTCTGGCCACCATGAGGTATGATGCTGACTGATGAAATGCATGATGATGAACGCAATTTGTTTCATGAGTCTAATATTAGCGTATTGATGTTTGGGCTTGCTGTGTGGTTCTGATAATAATTATGCTGTGAACTGCTGCCACCACCACCTTTTTCCACCCCCACTGGAATCTTCAGCGCCATGATTGACTTGACTGTATATCACTTATCAGTGTCAGTTGTTGCACCAGACCACCTATCAGTCAGTCATGTCAGATTTTGACCCACAAGTGCCTAAAGCTGAAGACCAGCACTTAGGCCAGTTCCCGATATGTGTGTGGGTGTATATATATGTGTGTGTTGTGTATGTTTGCATAGATTGTGTGTGTGTGTTCTGAGCATGTGAATTTGTGTACATTTGCATAGCTTGTGTGTGTGTGTGTGTGTGTGTGTGTGTGTGTGTGTGTGTGTGTGTGTGTGTGTGTGCATAGAATGGCATATCTGACTTCAGGCAGCATTAATGTCATCATCGTCAGCAGCCAGCTGCATAGAGATGTTTGTGTTGCGTTCATGCATGTTTACATATATAGGTGTGTGCATGTGCTGTATGTAGTCAGGTAGTCACTGACAGACACCTGGGTCACTTACTCAAATAATCTAATCAAATTGACCTTTATTGTTCATAATTATGCAATTCATAAATATGAAAAATTTCTTTGACGCATTGGCTCAAGAAGAAGCTAGGCTTAATATGTAAAAGTATCTCCATCTTTGTCTCACTCTCTTACATCAGTGAAGAAATTTTCTCTCTGACCAAAACAAATCCACCCCACTGTCTTGGAATCCTGCATGGATGGGTGTAGGCATCAGGTGGTAATGAGTTCCAGCTGTCTACAACTCTCAAGGGGGGGAAATTGTTATGTGACGTCTGAACTTTTCCAGTTTATATTTGTCTCTTGTTGTTTCAGCAGTCAATTCCAAGAAATTGCTGTTGATACTGTCCAGGCCATGTTAGTACTTGTAGGTCTCAATCATGTTTCCCCTCTCCCTGCATTCCTTGGCAGATTTATGCAATTTAGACTTTCACTGTAGTCAAGATCTTTAAGGCCAGGGACCATTCTTGTAATTTAGTCTTTCACTGTAGTCAAGATCTTTAAGGCCAGGCACCATTCTTGTAATTTAGTCTTTCACTGTATTCAAGGTCTTTAAGGCCAGGAACCATTTTTGTTGCTGTCTCAGCACTCCAGGTGTGGCTGCACAAGAGCATTGCTTTTGTAATTCATCCTGAGGTGAGCACGTGCAGCTGACTGAATGCAAAAGTCCAGTATCTAACTGGTTTTTGGATGCGCTGTTACAGAAAGAGCTAAGCATCATTCTGGCCACAAGAGTGGAGGATGTACTCAACTCTGCCTTTGATGATGGCTTGCCTGCCCTGGCCCTGCAACACACTGATGTGGCCTCCAAGTTGTGAGCGTTTAGACCACCGCACTGGAATGAATGGAGATGCCACCACCGTACTGGAATGCATGGAGATGTCACCACCGCACTGGAATGCATGGAGATGTCACCACCGCACTGGAATGCATGGTGATGTCACCACTGCACTGGAATGCATGGAGATGTCACCACCGCACTGGAATCCGTGGGGGACGCACCACCACACCGGAATGCAAGGGATGGTTGGTTGAATATGATTATTCAGCACTCACAGAAGCTGAATTATGTCAACAGCTACATTTTTGAGTGAGAATTTGAAGTGTTAAACAGACTGGTGCCTGATAATATTGTGCTTTTGTAAGCGTTTTTTTTACATTTAGTCAAGAGTGTCTAGGTGGCTGACTGGTAGTGGATTTTATGTATAAATGTCAAGAGATAGTTTACCCCCAAAATGAAATTGGGTGATTTTCAAATAATTTACGAAAATTGTTGAGAGCTGTACTTTTATTTATTTTATTATTCCCCCCGCCCCCCCCACCCCCCACACACACACACACACAAGAAATTATGGGGCAATATAGTGGTGGAATCATTTGTCCAGATGATGTCTTCAAAACTGCGCAACCTTTCATAACCAACCTAGTATGGCAGTGCATCAGCATGAGCTGGTGTGTCATTACTCTCTTCTCATCAAGTCTTGATATCGAATGCCCAGTCAGCCTCAAAGGGTATAATTATCTTCTGAACTAATCATCCTTTTGCAGCCAAACTTGGTATGATACAGCATCAAAAGCCAGTTTCTTGTAGGTCAAGGTCAGAGAAGAGGTTCAAAATGTCAGTGTTTGTCTGGATCATCACTTTTTGAACCACTGGACATTTTGTAACCAAACTTTATATGGGGATGCATCACTATGAGCCATAGTGTCACGCAAAAAGGCTTACTATCTTCAAGGTCACAGTGAGGGCTCATCATAAAATCAAAATATGACCACAATATTTTCTGAACTGGTGTTGCAACCAGACTTAGTTTGGTGGCACATGATCATAAATTTGACTGTTGACTCTCATGAAAAGATTTGATAGCTGTGTTAAGGTCACAGCAAAGTTCAAAACTTCATTGAATGTTTGTCAGTCTTGTTTTTATTATTCTGCTGATCTCTTTGCAACCAAACAAGGTGCAATGATTTACTATTACTAATGAGACCAAATGCAAAGTGGGCATATGCTGACAGGAACAGTGTTACATACACACAGTGGGGGTATTTTGTCACGCAGTGTTGAATAATGTATTTTGCTCTTGGGTGGTGCTTGACAGATTATTTTTGCTTACTATTTTTGGTCGACATTTTTGAACAGATGATGGTGCACAGTCTGTGAGGATGGGAAAAAAAGTTCAATAGTGAAAGGATCAGTGAGGTTGAACCCATCCAATTATTTCCCACTGTTTAATAAACCTAGCAGTACAGCTGATGCTAAATAAGAGTAGGTGCCAAGGAACAACAAAATTGCTGGCTGTTATCTGACATTGTGCTTATATGGCACACCAAATAAGAGCAGTTTGACAAATTTTATGAGTGAACGTGACCTTGATAAAAGCAATTATTGGTGAAGTCACTCAAGAGTTAAAGGATTCTGCCACAGTTTAAAGGACAAGTCCAAGGTTAGGGGTGATTTTTGACACGATTTCCGTTAAAGCTCGCTGAGAACAATGATGTAGGTGAAACTGTGATCTGAGGGTTATAAATGCATGAAAAAAGGCATTTTCTGTCGTACCGAAAGCGTCGCCATGACGCCCAAATCACGTGACCATATGCCTACTACGTCACTCTGGGGAGTCGCTGCAAAATGGCCAACTCGAGCTCCGAAGACAAAACTGATACTTTGCCTGAGAGACCCACAAGGATACAGCTGTATTAGTTTGAGCCTGTTGGGCAGGATTTTGAAAGAGTACTGGAACATCGTGTCAGCAAACCCCATGCGGTATTCCATGGAGTTTGCGAAATCTCACTCACTGAAGTGCTCGCTACACAAATGGGCGTGATGCAGCGCAGCAAGAAAGTCAGCTCGTTTGAATTGTATAAATTTAATCCACTTTCGCCTCACTGCGGGTCGATTGCATGGGAGCTCGTGCATTGTTATACCTGGGGTCGTCTGCGAATTGTTACAGTTCGCGGCAACACAGTAGGCCGGCATAGTTAACTTTTTTGTCAACCACATGCATACACAGTTTACTGAAGAATCTAAGATGGCAACTGCACTGACTCCCCAGACTGATGTCACTTCCAGGAAAGTCTACAGAAAAGAAAATTGATTAAAAACAACAACCCAATTACACATTTTTGTCAATTTTTTATTTCATTAAATCTGAAACTAGTGACTCATTTGTCAATCATTTCAATGGTCATTTTGCATACTTAAAAACCTTGGACTTTTACTTTAAGGATTAATTCAAAGAAAGAATAGAACAGATCTGGGGAAGTGTCCTCACCAATACAACGAAAAACAAGGCAACAATAATACACAAGTGCTTTTGTCAAAAATGTCTAGCGGATGTAAAAAAAAAAGAAAAAAAAGAATAAATTACATGTTTTTACATCAGCTCCTTCTTGCCTGTCCTATTCTTTGCTTCCTTCTTCTTTCGTTGTCTATCTTGTAGAAGTTGTACCCAAAGAAAATATTTTTTGTCAAAAGTACTCATGTATTATTGTGTCCTTGTTTTTTATTGTAACGGTGAGTACATTTCCCCCGAGATCTGTTCTATTTTGTCAACTTCAGCAGCAGTTGTTCATGCATTCCTCAAAGAAAAAGTTTCTGAAGCTTAGGATGTCTGCAGCACGTTTTGTCACCACAGCACATTTTGTCACCAAGGTGATGATTGCACATTTTGTCATCCACTGTGACTTTTAATGACAACACCACTGGTGTAGAGCAGCAACTTTGGTCACTGGAGTTACTAAAAGGTTTGAATTTGTGATGGAAAGTACATGTGGTCTTAAAGCTTGTTACATGACATAAACATCACTGGTTTTCATTTGGTGCTCAGATCTCATCTTTCTTTAATTTCTACTGAGTTTTCAACTTTTTTCTGACTTGCAAAAATACGTAGCACATTGTCAAAGGGCATTTCCTAAGCACAGAGTGAATGATGAGTATGGTTATAGACAATCAGTCACTGAATGCACTTTTCTGCTGATAGTGACAGGGCAGAAGTTGGCTAGACCTGTGGACAATGACCCTCTCGATGATGGTGAAGTTCACCATGATCTTCTTGCCAGATGATTTCTACACTAAACATGTGCATTCCATAATCTGTATTATGCCAAAATCAGCCTTAATATCCAAATAAACAACCAAAATTAATGCTATGTTAAACTGTGTTTAAATTGATGTATGGATGGATAAGATTGGACAAGCATTAGAAAAGATACAGCAAAGTTGGTAGGTAGTGATCCGCAGAGCAGCACTCCTATATGGCTACAGTGTGTTGATACAGTGCTAGTTTGCAGATGTATATTTTGCATGTACATGCACGGGTTAACAGGCTTGTATCAAACCTTTTGTTATGCGGCGCTGATTGTATGTTGTTACAGTGTGTTTATACAGTGCTAGTTTGCAGGTGTATATTTTCCATGTACATGCACGGGTTAACAGGCTTGTATCAAACCTTTTGTTATGCGGCGCTGATTGTATGTTGTTAGTGTGTTTATACAGTGCTAGTTTGCAGGTGTATATTTTCCATGTACATGCACGGGTTAACAGGCTTGTATCAAACCTTTTGTTTTGCGGCGCTGATTGTATGTTTGTTGTTGCTTGAAAATGGTGCTTCTGCTGAAAAATTTGCATTGTTTTGTATTGTCTCTGTTCTTTTTAACCTTTTGTGTGTTTTGATGTTGTATATAAACATGTAGCCACTTTTCCCATATTTTACTGCTGTATATGTATGTTTTATATTTGTGCAGGGATTGATTTTGTAGATATGACTTATGAGAAGAGTTTTGAAATATGCATTTGCTTATCACCGTTTGATCATCCTGGGTGACACCGTGCTGTTGACAGGATGTTCAGATCCACTTACTAACTCGCTTACACACACACACTTACACACACCTGTGCGCACACACACACACAAAGAAGAAAAAGAGAGAGAAAAAAGATACTTAGTGCCAGGAGGGCTGCTCTGGAATAGCTGATAATCCCCCAAAGAAGATGGGTCAGTGTTGCAATCTTGGGAGGACAAACATGAAAACTTTCTTTGTTTAGCTGTTTGCCTTTCTCCATGTGCCTAACGCAGTACCTTTACTGTTCCAGTTGTTCTGCTCACTTCATGCACGTTAATGTTAATGCACCTGAAGAGCCTTACACAATATGCGGAAGGAGCAAAATCGCCTATTAATCTTAATGTGCAATTGGACATGACAGGTATAATGTAATGTCATGTCCAGTACCAAGCAAAGCTTATTAAGCTTAAAGTGCAATTAACCATGTGATTAATTTGGTTACGGTTAATTGCACACTAAGCCTGTCACATCCAATATGGTTAATTGCACACTACTGAGTTAAGTAAGCTTTGCCCACATACATGTCATGTCCACCATGGTTAATTGCACACTACTGAGTTTAGTAAGCTTTGCCCACATACATGTCATGTCCACCATGGTTAATTGCACACTACTGAGTTAAGTAAGCTTTGCCCACATACATGTCATGTCAACCATGGTTAATTGCACACTACTGAGTTTAGTAAGCTTTGCCCACATACATGTCATGTCCACCATGGTTAATTGCACACTACTGAGTTAAGTAAGCTTTGCCCACATACATGTCATGTCCACCATGGTTAATTGCACACTACTGAGTTTAGTAAGCTTTGCCCACATACATGTCATGTCAACCATGGTTAATTGCACACATGTGTCATGTCCAGTATGGTTAATTGTACACTACTTAGTGAGCTTTGCCCACATACGTGTCATGTCCAGTATGGTTAACTGCACACTACTGAGCTTAGTGAGCTTTGCCCACATATGTGTCATGTCCACCATGGTTAATTGCACACTACTAAGCTTAGTGAGCTTTGTCCACATACGTGTCACATACAGTATGGTTAATTGCACACTACTAAGCTTAGTGAGTTTTGTCCAACATGGTTAAATGTACATTAAGTTTAATGAGCTTTGCTCAATGCTGACAGTGGTCAGTATGTATTTGGAATGGTGTCATGTCCATTATGGTTGACTGCACACCACTAGCTTTGTCTAACATGTATGTGGTCAGTATGTATTTGGAATGGTGTCATGTCCATTATGGTTGACTGCACACCACTAGCTTTGTCTAACATGTATGTGGTCAGTATGTATTTGGAATGGTGTCATGTCCATTATGGTTGACTGCACACCACTAGCTTTGTCTAACATGTATGTGGTCAGTATGTATTTGGAATGGTGTCATGTCCATTATGGTTGACTGCACACCACTAGCTTTGTCTAACATGTATGTGGTCAGTATGTATTTGGAATGATACATGCTTTGATACATGCAATTGGTTAGATTTAAATATGACAGGTGAAGTAGAATATGTGATTTTCTTTTCATTTGAATGTAATATTTGTTTATTCATAATCATCAAAACACTCACTGCACCTCCATTGCAACATCAGTGAGTATTTTAGTTGCCTTGTCAAATCCACTGTTAAATTCTACCATCAATGAATTAAATACAAAACTGCTTGCATGTGTTACAATGCAATCACAGGTTCTGCACCCTCTTACCTTTTGAGCTACTACACCTTTACAGTCCTTCCCGCTCTCTCTGCTCTTCGTCAGACACACACATGCTCAAACTCCAAAACCTATGGCTTTTGTGCATTTCCCACACTTTGGCCCCCACATGATCCTTGGTTTGGGGTCTCCTCTCAGATTCAACTATATCCTAGTCTTTGTTCCTGACAATAATCTTCACACAAAAGCTTTTCTAACAACAAAAAGCAATGTGGCTCTTAACACAGTGAGACTAGTCTTCCTGTCCAAATTCCTCCAGCCATTGGTTCATCTTCTTAAAATCAAGGTCACTGCAACTGGGTTGCATTCTGCACAACTCTGTTTCTACAGTTGCCATGGTGACCACGGGCTGACAGAGGCGCTGTGGGTTCAGAAACTCCAGTGTGATCTCAATGGCCCCGCAAGTCCCTGCATCACAGGGTGTCATCATTTCACGTGTCACTTCCTTTCCATCCTCTGTCAAGGTCATGGATACTTTACAGAAATGGGTGGCCCTCTGAAGGACACGAACAACTTGCACTTCACATGCCCTGGCCAGCACCACCATGTCTGCTCCTGTGTAACCTGAAGTCAGATGACCAATACGATCAAGGTCATCCTCAGACAGCTGATGCTGGACACGAGCCATGTGACAGGCGAAGATCTGTCTTCGGTCAACAGACTGTGGAAGAGCCAGGTGGAATCGCCGGTCAAACCGTCTCCGCAAGGCACCTCCTAGATACCAGGGTTTCTGTGAGGCAGCAACCACAGTCACCTGCACAGCCAAGAACATGAACACAGAACAGACACCTTCAGCAGTTTCCAGTTTTACAATACGACTTTACTGCTACAGGTCAACGTTATTGCATCAGGAAAAAGCAAACCAAGATGGCTGCACCCTAAAAGCTCAAATTCGGGGCAATAAAGTATGTATGTTGCATAAATATTGATCAAACCACAATATGAAACCTGCGAATGGAAATATTTCCATACTCTGTTTTCAGGCCTATTTGCATCCAGTCTGGTTCCCCTTTAATCAGTCTCTAAAACCACACTTTGTTTCAGGCCTGTCTGCATCCTCAGTTTGGTTAAGCTTTCATCAATTGCTAAAACCAGACAGATGGCCTGATATGCCATTCTCCAGAACCAAAGAGACGGCCTGGTAAGCCATTTTCTAAAACCAAATGGACGGCCTGGTATGCCATTCTCTAAAACCAGACAGACAGCCTGGGAAGCCATTCTCTAAAACCCAACAGATGGCCTAGTAATCCATTTTCTAAAACCAGACAAACAGCCTAGTAAGCCATTTTCTAAAACCAGACAGACGGCCTGGTAAGCCATTCTCTAAAACTAGACAGATGGCCTAGTAAGCCATTTTTTTAAACCAGACAAACTGCCTGGGAAGCCAAGACTTACAAAGTTAATACAAGTTTGTAACTTTAAATACAAGTACCACACAACGTGTTAACTGTAAATCCTCACTGATTGTCTATGTAAAGTATTCTCAACTACTTGTCCATGCAAATTATCCCCAGCTGATTATGTAAGTCATCCTCAGCTGATTGTGTAAATTACCCACACCTGATTGCAATAGTATTTTCACCCAATTGTCAATGTAAATTATCCCCATCTGATTGTGCAAATTAGCATCATCAGATTGTCTGTGTAAATTACCCTCACCTGATTGTCTGCATATTATCCTCATCCAATTGTTAATGTAAATTATCTCCATCTGATTGTGCAAATTATCCTCACCAGATTGTGCAAACTGACATCACCAGATTGTGTAAATTAGCATCTGACTGTGCAAATTATTCTCACATGATTTTGCAAATTATCCCCATCTGACTGCAAATTATCCTCACCTGACTGAAAATTATCAACTGACTGAAAATTATCCTCACCTGACAGTCTGTGCAAACTCCCTTCAGCTGTGCAGTGAGCTCCTCTCTCATCTCCCTGGTGACACTGCTCTCTGTGTCAGGATGAGGGTTACACAAGACATCCAGGTCATCCAGGCAAATGATACAGGGCTGGTTCTGTCGTGCCCACATGAACAGGTTTTTCACCATTTGCACAGGCCAGTCAGGACCACAGCTGTGAGTAATTAGGTCGGAAGCGGTGACTCTGACAACTGGACAAGCAATTGCAGTGGCCATGGCGCACAGAAGCATGGTCTTACCTGTGCCTGGCAGACCATAGAGTAAGACGCCATGCTTGACACGCGTGACACTGGCTGGCAAGCCAGGGAAGATGAGAGGTATTACAATGTTGGTCCAGAGGAAATCCTTCACCAACCTCACCCCCTTCACCTCGCCCACCTTTGGCTGCAAAGGGAGTTCAGTCCAGCTTTGAATAACCTCCCTTGTGTCACTGTCAAAGCCATCCATGTTGGGCCGAGTCCTGTCAATTGCAGTGTTGGCAGGGACATCCTCACCTGCATCCAGCTTGGCTTTAATGACATGGATTCTGTCCAGGTATTGCTGACACCTGCACTTGAGAAGCTGCTTGAGCGAGTGGCTCAGCCCTTCCTCTCTGGCAAGCTGCAGCAAGAATGGGGCCCCCTCCATGTACATCAGTACTGCCACCTTGAACTGCTGGCCACAGTCAGCTTGGAAGGCATCATGCAGGTGCTGAAGTGACCTTGTCATCAAGTCCCTTGAAGTCAGCTCCATGGCGGTTACTGTGTATAACAATGAAAGAAACGATACAAGAAGAACCAGGACTCCTGGAAAAAAACAATCTGTGTGCATTCACACACTTGAACCTCAAATTCACCCTTCAGACTTTCACTCTGTGCATGAAAATTAAGCTTTAAAATAGTAGTAAGGAGTGAAAATACCCTTTAAAAGTATGTCTAGTGGGTGGTGACAATCACCAATTTTTCACTGAGACAAGTTAGTAATTGGATTTCAACATCCTGTCAACCACACAGGGTCACCTCTGGAGAATCAAAATCTGTCATAAGCAAATGCACACTTCAAAACCTTAAACCTTTTCTCAAGTCGGTCCCCAAAACGAATCCCTACACAGACATAAAACACAAATTTTCAAAGAGTTTGTCCCTCAAATATTACCCCTTTTAAGAGAGTACATAAGGCTAGTACATACTGGTACCATTGACCATTCCAACTTACTGATACCAGATTAAGAAAAAAATCAGAAAAGAATGGAGAAAAACCTTTTTTTTTAAAGTAAGTAAATGTTCACTGAGACAATCTAATGTCGACACTGCAGTGCAAAACATTGTTGAAGCTGCAGTGGAACAAACAGCAAGGTCACACACAGTATTATTCTGAATCAGTGACTAAAATGTCTTCTTGGTGTTCACTGGATGTTCTCTTTCACTTTATCCAATCACACAAGCCACAAGTGAATGTGAACATTGTGCGTTTATCACAATGGTGCTAAATGCATGGCTAGGCCATACACAAAACCAGAGTCCAGGTGAGATCAAAAGCATGAAGGTGAGCTGGACTCTCACGAAGAGTTGGACAATCAATTGTGTGGGTTAGATCAAGAGGAGGGAGGTGGTGCTGGACCCAGGAGAGATCAAGAGCAGGGAGGTCTAGCTGGGCTCAGAAAGGAAACTTGGACAACCTTTTGCTTCAGTTGTTCCTCAACAGCTGTGCTACAGACATTGTCTTTGCACAGCAGTTGAAACAGCAGTTAGCAGAGTACACAAGTTGCTTCACACTGGACAGGTCCCCATTGCCAACATAGTTGTTCTGGTAGTGGTCCTTGGCCTCTTTGGTCTTTTGAGGGTCGGAGCGTGCAGACAAGCCACTCTTTCTCTCCCCCCCCCCCCCCCCCCCCACCCCATCACTAATAAGCCATCTTGCTTCTGTGGATGTAAAGCAACATGTTTACTTACTTACACAAAACCAAGAGCAAAAGCACTCTGAAGAAGTAGCCGATGTGGTTAACTCAACCAGGAGCAGAATCAACACACAAGGGAAATAATCAGCAATGAAGTTATGAACCCAAATCCTGAAGGCCCACAGCAAAAATTAAACTTGTAGTTCACAGGGTTTTAGTAGAGCATGGCTATGATAAGGACAGTCAAACAGACAGAAGCAATCCGGTCATGCTCCAACAATTAAGCTTATGAAAAACATTTGTTTAGGGTTCAGTGAACTTTCAACACTAGCACTGACAAGACATCAAAAGGGCAGTGACCACCATGATGCTGTACCAGCAAATCAGCACCAAGCTGATGCGCAGAAATCTCTGGAGAAAGTCGAAATTTCTCAGACAGCACTGTACTAGTACTACCAACTTGGAGCAGTCTTTGTGTTTTGGCTGTGCAAGATCTCTCCTATTCCAACTCCGACATTCTCATTCAAGTATATTCACACAAAGAAGGGGAGCCCTGACACACACTTCCAACGCCCCCCACCCCCACCCCAGCAACACAACAAACAATAACAAAATTCTGGATGCCCTTTAGAATTTTTCAAAAAGGGTAAAAATACCCTTATAAATTGCAAGACAGGGGCCGGGTGAAAATTAATATAATCCATGCCAGACAGCTTCTTCTTCCTGCATAGCATCAAACTTTGACACTTTGAAGATTCAGACAGCTGAGGTTTGAGAATGCAGATGCAGGTGTCTGCAGTGTCGTAAGGAAGTTTTTTGGTTGTCATTTCTGATGTTGAAGTGAAAATAACTATCCAACCAACAATGACTTCCGCTTTGCAAAAAAACAGCTGACTACTGATAAGGTTGGAGGATTCTGTTACCAGATGGAAGCACGTAACATCAAACTAGTTGAATTAATTTGTAAAAATTTTGTCAAATAGAGATACCACACCCTGTCAAGTTGAAATAGACATTTCCTGGTGTCCTTTGGTGTAAGAAATAAATTACAAATGATGTTTGTTTCTCAACAAATTCACATTTTCAACCTAAACTACAGGAAAATGCAATCCTTTGGAGTGTGATGTGACTAATGCTTCACCTGGTATTTATGAGAGGACCTGGTGGAGTTTTTGTTAGGTGATTAGCTATCTACAAATGGACCTGACCTACTTCTTTGTTTATTTTGCTGTTGATCTCTTGATGTCAGAAGAAAAAGAGAAAAGTCACCCCTACTGTAAATATCCTGTGCTTTTGAGATTTTGTACTCTAATGATTACGCTGAGTATTTGTTGAAATAATTTATACGAATCAATGATTATGCAGAATATTTGTTGGAATAATTTATACGAATCTGTAGCAAATCAGATGTGACAGCACCTGGCAAGTGTCATTAAATTTGTTTTTTAAATTAAAGAAAAAAAAAAAGTTTAAAGGGGAACAACAGCTGCTCAACTTCCTGGATTTCATGGACTACTCAACAACCAGCACCCAGTCATCAAATTCATGGCTAATTGTGGAAACATTGATATACCATGCCTGGACATCAGCCTGAGTATTACAGGTGGTCACATTTCTACAGACCTTCACATCAAGAATACAGACGCACAAATGTATACGTGCTTGCCGTTTAAATCCTGCCATCACTGTACAAGAACCATCCCATATGAAGAGTGACTGCTCACCACGCAACCAACAGATCACCCATTGTATCGGCTCCAGGAGGAATGTCCTTGTTCTGCTAGTATTGCAACAGAGACTTTTGGTTTGAGGACT
The DNA here is from genome assembly GCA_018857735.1 of Alviniconcha marisindica. Classification (NCBI taxonomy): domain Eukaryota; kingdom Metazoa; phylum Mollusca; class Gastropoda; family Provannidae; genus Alviniconcha; species Alviniconcha marisindica. The sequence continues at coordinate 1,585,678 of JABMCL010002130.1, read as the reverse complement.
CCATTACGCGAAGAAACAGCAATTCCAGTGGTATGTTTCTTTATCATAGAAAGTGAAATTAGTTTTTAGAAATATCAAGAACATTGACTGACTTTTTACATTTCCATTGGACACTGCATGGCCTGTAGCAGCTGGACTGTCCATGGTGGCATGTTTACACTGTGCGGCACATGCAGCAGCAATGTTAAAGTCAGCTGGGGTTGCATTGTGAGGGAAGCACAGGGAGAACTGGGACAGTGATTTGATCATGAACTGACTGAATGTGTTATGACAAACCATGTAAATGAAGGGTCAGGGTTAAACAGGACCGACAGTGTGACAGTGAGATTCTGATCAAGATTTCGATCTTTGTAACTTGCAGCATGCGGACATTTAATACACATGTAACAAAAGATATGACAGACAGCTCCTCTGATGTTACCTCAATTTTAAACAGAAAACCATTTGTCAGTGAATTCTACAAACAGTGATGGTAGTTCTGTAGTAGGAAAGCTAAAGCCAAATAAGCAGGAGAAAAAGAAGCACTGTTTTGTATCTGAAGAATTCACGGATGGGGAGGAGAACGAACAAAATATGGAGTCCTGTACACCTGCTGTCACTTTATGACAAACCATATAAATGAATAGGACTGACAGTTAGTGAGATTCTGATCAAGATTTTGAGCTTTGTAACTTGCAGCACGCAGACATTTAATACACATGTAACAAAAGATATGACAGACAGCTCCTCTGATGTTACCTTGACTTTAAAAAGAAAACCGTCATCAGTAAGTGCTACAAACTTTGAAGATAGTCCTGTAGTAGGAAACCTAAAGCCAAATAAGCAGGAGAAAAAGAAGCAACGTTTTGTATCTGAAGAATTCACGGATGGGGAGGAGAACAAACAAAATATGGAGTCCTGTACCCCTGCTGTTACTACTCTGGACATACTGAGCAAGAAATTGGACTCACTGGCGACAAAAGATGTATCAACCAGTTTAGAGCACAGATACCATTTCCCATTTCAGAAGGTTTTAAATATAAAGTCGCTTGTATATGTTTCAGTGCTATAAATGGTTCTGGTCCTGCTTACCTTTCTGAACTGCTACATGTCCACACTCCGTCTCATCCACTACGCTCTTCTTCTGATACCCACACGCAGAAAATCCAGCAATACAAATGCAAGTCATGGCTTCTGTGCTTTCTCTTGCTTTGGACCCCACATTTGGAATTCACTCCCACAAGACCTTAGACACTGCTCAACCCTGTCATCTTTTAAAGCCAAACTGAAAATCTTCCTCTTCTCACAGTATTTCCACACCAACTGATATCAATACCCAGTTTCTGCTATAGTCATTGTGTGTGTGTGTGTGTGTGTGTGTGTGTGTGTGTGGTGTGTGTTCCATATAATACCTTATGTACATTGTTTTGGTAAGACTGTGCTCTATGTGTGTATAGAATATAGTATTTAGGTTAATATGTATCGTGTGAGCGCTCAGGGCGTTGATGAGCGCATGATAAATGTACATTATTATTATTATACAATGTGTGATTGACAGTCTGCATAATAAAGTTGACAAAATCGAAAGCCAAATCTTTGATATGGAAGCAGAAAATGATGAACTGAAAACTGAAATATGAAAGATCCAGCAAACCAACAAAGATCTCAAGAACAGACTAGACCAGCACGACAAAAAAAAAACAGGCAGATGAGGCGTAACCAAAATGACCATGAACAGTATTTGAGACGATGGAACTGTTGGGTATACAAAGTGCTAGAGGAGGAAGGAGACCACAAACAGCTGCATTAAGAAGTGTGTCAAGGTGTTTACCAAGGATATTGGGGTCAAAGTCACGGAAGCCAACACTGGCGTCTCTGATACAAAATGGTGAAAAAACGATGAAAAATGATGGAAACCTATACCATTTATCTGTTTTTGGTTGAGCTATGTTGTTTTCCTGTCCATCTGTTTTTGGTGAACTATGTTGTTTTCTGTCCATCTGTTTTTGGTGAGCTATGTCATTTTCCTGTCCATCTGTTTTTGGTGAGCTATGTTGTTTTCCTGTCCATATGTTTTTGGTGAGCTATGTTGTTTTCCTGTCCATCTGTTTTTGGTGAGCTGTTATTTTCCTGTCCATCTGTTTTTGGTGAGCTATGTTGTTTCCTGTCCATTTGTTTGACTGGACAGGAAAACAACATAGCTCAACCAAAAAACAGATAAGTGGTTTAGATTTCCATTTAATTTTTCATTGTTTTTCACTGTTTAACTGTTGTTAAAGTGTTGTTTTGGACAGGAAAACAACATAGCTCAACCAAAAACAGATAAACGGTTTAGTTTTCCATCTCATTTTTCATTGTTTTAACTGTTGTTTAAATGTCGTTTTGTAGCTTGATAAAGGGGATTACCCTGTAAATTTGCAGGTTGTGTTTTGTCCTAATAAATCGTGTTCTTCTGAACCTTTTACGTGTTTGGATCTTGCAACTGCTGTGTCTGTCGTGGTTGACACACTTAGGCTTGAAAGATGAATTAAACATTGAAGCGAACATCTTTGCCAGAAACGAGTCAAACAAGGCATTTTTTGCGATGATGCATCCTTTGGTCTGTATCTGGATGTGCGAAACACTTGTTGAAGAGGTAAGGATGAATGGTGCCATGCAAGTGTGCATGGACTTGATGGCTCCTCCTCTTGAATGATTTCCAACAGTAACCATAGACATGGCTTTCATCATTTGCCTTGCATGAACGCTTCCTGGCCCAGGACCTCTGCACAGCTCACACTTGATGGGTTTTATCTTCAAGTTCAAGTAAAAGCACTATTCACATGATAATACTTTAATAGAGATCAACAGATATGACAAATTTGTTATCACATTGTGGACCAAGAAAACAAGGTCCATTGTCCATAGCGTGGTGTTCCTCCCTTGGGTGGACCTTGATCAGGTTCTTTCCTTTTCAGCACATGTATGGCTTATATTCAGTTTTATAATGAAGAATCTCCTGAAGTTTTCATCAGGATTGGAGCATGGCACAGCTCGGGATCAGAAAAGCCATGCTCTCCAGATCAGAACATAGAAAAACTGGTGGTGTTTTTGATTTCTTCTCATGTCCCTTCTAGCTACACTTAAACAGTAATGTTTCATCATAACACTAATGAGATATTTAGTCATCAACTGACAATAACCATAATCAAGAATGATTTTGTTGATTGTGAGGTGTACAACAACAACAAAATGCCAAGAAATATACACTACAGTGCATGGGAAAGTATCCTTGTTCCAGTCAGGATGATCTGTTAGAGGTGTAACACCTACATTCAATGAAAATTGGTGTTGTTTACTTGGACTGACATTTCAGTCCAACCTGCTCTGGATGGGCCTCATTGGAACTGGAGGCGCAGGATGGAAACTTCGAAACACGAATACAGGGTGCATATGTGGGTGCCCAGCCTACCTCCTTGTTCAGATATCGCAGCTTTTACAATGTATGTGACCGAGACACTTCTCAAAAATATTTGCAATGCATTTATTTTCCTGCCTTTTAGAGTGTGTGTGTGTGTGTTTTGTACAGCATCGATAAAATGATAATATATAGAAAGATGCAACATGTGATTGTGTTGAGAGTATGAAATGTTGTGATTGTGATAATCATGACCACATTTCCTACTATTTTTAGTGACACTGAAACAGACAGGAGAAGTGTGATTACTAACTGCAATTTCTGCCGAATCTTATCCAGGTCTATAGTTCATATAAAATTGAAAAAAAGTGTTTTCATAAGTTCAAATCACTTAGCATGAAGTCTTCAACTTGTGTTCACGAAGAAAACAAAAGTTACCCATGCTTGCCTGTCATGAAAAATAGTCCCCGACATGAAGTGTTATTGATCAAATACACTCAAATTTTAATTGCCCCTGAGAATATTAAGTGCCGAAACAGGTGTATAAAAAAGCATCTGTCACCAAAAAAACATACACATTCACAACTTTTCTTTTGTGACCAGTTTATCAGCTAGTCCTGCCAACAGCTTACTTGTGTATTCATGCATACCGGCCATCATGTATACTTCGAGCATGTGGTTAGTGTTGACATATATATGGGTTCTTCTTCAATGCTGGTCCTAATTGGTAGTCACTCATGTTGCAAAAGTTTTGTTGTAAATCAGTTCCTTTTTTTCACACCAAATGGAGAAAATTCCCTTTGTTATACACCCAAGAAGGAATGAGAGCAATGCAGTGGGAAAAAATGTTTTGTTTATTTAGTAAAATATATTCCCATGTCACGCAAAAATGGCGGCCAAAATCGGGAATGACAATACCCTACTGCTTGTGTTGGAAGCTACTTCATACCAGACAAAAATATTCAGACATATCTAATTTGTTTGCAAAGTTGCAACATGCAAAAGCACCAGAAAGCTAATTTCAGGACTGCTGAGTATGTCTGCGTACAACAATGATGGTTGAAAGTGAGCATAACGCACATTTCATGACACGTCACATCGTGAAACACGCGTTCACTTCCAACTTGCACAAGATCAACAATGTGAACCGGGGAAAACACTGCTGCTATAAATAACAAAGCACTATCGATGCCAAGATCTGAACACCAAAGTTGCCATTATTATTTCCTAAAATGCATTAAAAGTGCAATGAAAATTTTGCATCACGGGTGAAACGTCTGTTATGGCAACAACAAAAATTTGCAAAACAAATCCAATACAGGAAAAAAATCTTCTAACCATGATTTTCAAATGTACTATGGGCATCTACACACACATTTATGACGTCGTGTCATGTGATAAACACTGAATTTGTGATTGGGCGCTTTTACACTGCGTGTCACGCTCTGATGCAGGAGAAACATGCGTTGACTGGCTGTCATCGTTGTCTGCTAGCACACAATTTCACCCAATTTGGAGGCTACCAATGACGCAGGTAGGTGAAATTCCAAACAGTTATAGTTCCTTGATCACTTCAGACTAGTATTTTATACAGTAGCACTCTTTATTTATAAATACAGCGTTCAATGTGTTCGATGCACTCTCTTCGTCACATGAAACGTACATTTCTTGCCGAATCATTATTTCATGGTTAAGAACCACAATTACTGAAAAGTAGGCAAACGTAGGATCAAAAACAAATGTGTTTAGTAATGGTTGCAGTCATTTAAAAAAAAAATCTCAGTCCATGAACAAGGATGAATTGGTCAAAACATAACGTTCGTTTCTGGTGACATGGAACCAGACAGAAGTTGATTCTGTCACACAAAACGTGCATTGTACATGTAAACGTTATCATCATGTTGCAGAACATTTGTTAAAGAAATCTTCCCTACTTTGTTTTGATTTCTGTGTGAAACTGAGATTGTGCTATAGTATTAATGATCATGTAACTTTGAGATTCTTTTGATTTAAATTTGCCATCTTCTATCAGACTAGAAATGATAGAACTTAACGCGACATAGTGTGCTTGCAGAGTTTTTGTTTGGAATTTTTATTGTTGTTTCTTCTGTCCTGTTTTAGTAGTGATATGGTGTGCTTGCAGATTGTTTTTGTTTTGTTCATTTTTAGTAAACTTTACTAATTTAAGCTGGAAAGAGTTCAACATAATATTAATAATATCAATATACTGAGTAGAACTGTGCTCGTTTTTTCTTTTTTCTTATTCATGTTTTTTGTTTTGTTTTTGTTTGGTTCTTGGGGTGGGGGTGGGGGGCTGCATTAGCATTCATGAAAAAGACAGGGGTCTGAGGCAGCATACTTTATATGTACTAGTTTACTACATCTTGTTTTTCCATTTCCTCCAACTTTGATTGCTGTCTGCGAATGTGATGTGTTGTAGACTGCTACTTGTGCTGTGATTTCACTTGTTGGCTCTATTAAATCTAGGTTCTAGACTACAAGGCTTCAGCTGGGGAAGTGCAGATAAAGTTCCTGCATGAAAATCAGAGCAGCTTCTCATTCCCTGCAACTGACGACATCCCTTGGGTGCCTGCTGATCAGCTTGCAAGACTAAGCCACTACAGACCGGTGTCAAATGCAGCTGGGGGTTTTACAGAATAAAAGTTGCTTGAAGTTGTCATTGTTTTGCATGAGAACAGATGATTGATTAAATTTTCATGTAAAGTTTCAGTCAATTCATGTAAACATTACTAGTACTACTCATCACTTCTTTTTTTATTTTTTTATTTTTTACATAAGCAAAACTTGTCAAACTCAAAACAAATGCTTACATACATGTAATGTGTACAAATACTCTGAAAAAATACATTTTCTACATGCTTTTAACAGTTTCCAACCTAAGTGATTATTGAATGTCACGTGAAACATACGTTACATGTTACAATTCAAAGAACATCTGAAGTTGAGGAAGTGTTCCAATATTACTTTGGAATATGTCCACAGCATCAAAAACCAACAAGAATAAATACTTGTTCATGATCCATGGAGTTTGTTTGATCTTGAAGGAAAAGCTTTTCTTTCCATGTCATGTATGTTTCAGTGTCATAATTTTGCGGGTAGGCTGTTCTACTCTCAAGTGGATAAACCCTCTTAAAAATTGCACTTAGTTGCTCCTAATAATTGTCATTCAAAACATTTCAATGAAATAATAAGGTTCTTGTTCTAAATATTACATAATGATACTTTTATGTCACACCGAAACATGCGTCATGCTCTCCACTTGGACATGTTTGAAGCCACCCTAACTTGCAGTTGGGGTCCTAACTGCTTTTCTTTTACTTGTGCCTTAAAATAGGATGTATGTGGAACACAACAAGCCTAACTGGGATAAGCTGTAAGCTATTTCAGTTTTGACCTCTGATTTCCCCTATCTAGGACCAGTACTGAAGAAGAACCCATATATGTTATTTTATTTTTGCCCATTTTCAGTGTCAGTCAATTGCATTTGTACCATGACACCCCACTGATTCAGCTTGAACTGAGTGCTTACTTTGTTTTTACTTCACAAATTAGACATTGTTTTTGACCAGCAACATGCATCTTTCAGATCATTTGCCCATCCTCATATTATCCTTCGTACAAATTTTTAATGAATGTTTTGCACAACTGTAAACCATGAAGAAATCAACAAAATGGTGCCATTATTTATCTCTGCGCATTGCCTTCATGACCGATACAGACACTGTCACAGAAGCATACAGTGACTGACATGTTGTGGTCTAGTGCTATCATTTGTTTTCATGACAGGTGGTCCAACCAAATTTTAAAACTCAGACAATACAATCCGTTAATATTTCATATCAAAAGAACCACATGGCAAGTGCACTTGCCAACTTCCAATTCCATGCATGTACCTGTCAGTTTTTGAAATTATTCCTCAGTAATATCAACACATTTTTGGTGTTTTACATGCATCTGACAAAATATCATTTTTGCATGCCTCCAACAGAAACATACAAATTATCATCGTTCACATATATCCCTACAAGTACAACTTCTGTTGTTTAGTGTTTGCACTACATGAACATAATGTTCTGAGTATTGCTACTCATTCAAATGCATGCCAAAGATGCCAAGTTATCTGATCTGTCTTTGGTGGTAGCAGCATAAGAATTAAGATCAATTATAAGTAAGTAAGTAAATTGGTGTTTTACGCCCAGTCAACCAGTTCGGTTAAATATCAAGGTGAGATCAATTATAAAGTTCTATAGAATGGAAAGGGATGTAGTCAAGATTCTGGTACCAACCTATTCAACATAATCTGAGAAATCATAAAAATGTACATGGTAATCACTCCCATAATGTTTAAACATGTAAACAAGTGTAAATAAGAGAGAGTGAGAAAGAGAAGAAGAAAGACACCAAAAGTTATGCAGTCTTCAAAGTTCAATGGCAGCACGATTAAACCAATCATAACTCTAGAACAAAAAGAGACAGAGCTAAGGTTCAGATATGTACAGACTCAGAAATAATCAGAAAATGCAAATTCACTGCCTAAAGTGTGACTGTGAGGAAAGTTTACATACAACTATCACAAGTAGTTATCGTTTCTGACACATTCCTAACCCTAACCCTTCCTTTTACTACCTGCACTAGAAGTTTATAGCACACCAATATTCAAGAAAAGATAATCAAGTAATGTTGTTCAAATTGTGATTGGCAGACAACAAATTTCACTTTAATTATATTCAAACAGATGTAACTGCACAAAAATAGAGTTATGGTTGAGTCAGAGTCAGACAATGACTTAGCTATCACTAAAACTGAAAACATATCTAGATATTTTTTAAGATCTTCCAGGGTAAAAATAATTCTGTGTCATTTTCTGAACTGCACATGTTTGACAGCATGTAACTATGACACACTGTTTGAATCTGCAGGGTGTGCAATTTTCATTGCACAGGGACTCTTAAAAATAATGGTTTCCAGGTCAAACAGTACACCATTTTAAAGAGTAAAACTTCTGTTTTGTGATATCAAACTGAATACAACGCATTCAATCTTTTCCAGTGCAAATTTCAGGCAAAAATGAACATAATTTTCAACTCTTCTTTTTTAATACCAAAACAAAAACAAACAAAAAAATTAAAACAATTTTGTACATTGTTAATCTGTAGGACTTCCTCTGTTTAAAAATAGTAGCATGACATCTGTCCATTACTCTTGAGGGGGTTTCCTGGGGGGTTTCTGAATGCAACCATTTTCCAGTCACAATCTTCTGATATCCAATGTCAGAACCACACTTGGCACAAGAGTGATTGGGATGTTTATTACAACTCCCTCCAAACTTACAATGTGTCGTTCATAAAATTAAAAATAAGGACATGTTCAGGATGGAAAATGACCTTTATGAACTATTTTTATCAAGAAAAACACTTTTGTTTTCTCTTTTGTATTTGTTAAATATGGATATATAAAACTTTGGGAGAAAAAAAATCACTTTAGAATTTAAGAGTGTTTCTGATGAATTCTGAATTTTACTGAATATAGGAAACAGGGAAGTCACAGACAAGATGCTGTTACACAGCTCCTGAGCTCTGACCTTGAGCACTAGAGCAGTAACTGAGTAAGTAGCTGGTGTGCACATATCGCAGCTGACTTGAAATGGTCCACCCACATCTCAAACATCTGTAACCAGTTTAAAAGTCTTCTTGACAAAGGTCCAAATTTATTGGTTCATTTTTAAAAAATATTATGATGACTAATGCAATAGGAAAATTGAAGCATGTATTATATAAGCAGACCAAAATTAAAATTAACACAATAAGAAGGGTCGTAAAAAGGCCGCGAGGCCTATTGCCAAGTCCCTAAATCTATATATATATATATATCTATCTAAGACTGTGTAAAGTAAGAGAGTGGAATTGACACTTGGCTTCCTCCGACAGAACCTACAGAACTGCCCCCTGTCACTGTCACTTGTCAGCGCTTGGCATACATTGAAGCCAGATGTAGACCGTCTAGAGAGGGTACAACGCCAAGCAGCCTGCTTCATCAAGAGGGACTACAGGATGAGAGAGACAGGATGCGTGAGACATGCTCAGAAGCTAAAACTGCCACCACTGCAGGAACGAAGGAAGCAGCAGCAGCTGACAACCCTCTACAAGATTGTGACCACATCCCAGCCATGCCTCCAGAGAACTTCCTGATTCCAGCAGACAGAAATAGAAGAATACGCCGCGGCCTGACCACCTTCAAGGATTGTGATTCTGACACCACCATCACCAGACACAAAATTCGCAACTCCTGTGGCTTCAAAATTCCAGACGACAAGACTGAGCAGTACAAGAACTCATTCTTCGTAAGAACTGTGGCTGACTGGAACAAGCTGGAATACACAGTGCTCACAGCAGATTCTGCCTCTGCATTGTCATCTGCAGTGGGTAGAGTACTACATGGGGCTGCCTCCCACACATTGGCAGTCAGAACAAAAATGTGTTTTAGCCAGTTTTCAAACAGAGTAAAATGACAAATTATAAAACTTTACACTTACAGACCATTCCTTTTAAGTACAAGTTTTATTTGCATTGCGCTCTCCCAGCTCCATTGCAAAAATGGCCAAAATGGTCCCTGCAAATGCAATGTATAAATCCAGATCCGGAAGTAAACATGGTGCAAGAGAGGGCAGGAGAGAAAATCTGTCTTCTAAGTTGTTCCAGTTACATACAGTGCCCAAGAACACCACTGAAACGAGCGAGAAAGGAATGTTATAAGTCTTACCTCCAAAACATACAGTGCCCAAGAACACCGCTGAAACGAGCGAGAACCTCCAAAACCTTGTGCACGGGGTTAGCTTAGGCCGATTTTACAAACTCGCATTGAAAACGAAAGTGTTCACATTGACTGAGAGATTAGCAGTGACATGACAATGCAGGAAAACTTGACAAAGAAGAGCCAAAACAGGGGCCTCTTTCCACACAGTTAAAATAAATATGCTGGCTAATCCTCATCAAAGCTAGCTGACACTGACTCAGAACAGTCTACAAGGGAAATTTGACCGACGTAGTTCTTGAAGATGACCGAAAACGGCTGCCATGTTGGACCACGCATGCGCACTGATGACACGCGTCACTTGTGTGTCAACCACTGAGCCACACTCCGAGCATCGCTTTCCGGCACCTTCCTCCAAAGGAAGGATGTCGTAAACCAGTGCTTGGAGTTTGCCACTGAGCTAGAGAGAAATACGTAGCGAAGACTAACAACAACAAAAATGCCCAATTTTAAGTCGTTTAACTACCCTGTAAGGAGAGCTTTAATGGTCCTTGAGACTCAGCACGAAGTTAGACTCAGAGTCAATCATATCGGCCTCAGTCTTAGACTCATAAGTCTGAGACGGCTTACTCATCACGTTTAGTCTAAAAGAGGCCTTAACGTGTTTTACTCAGTACTATAAGGAAGAGCTTTAAAGAGGGGCCAACTCATCAAACCCTTTCTGTCTTAGTATAAGGAGATTCCCGGCCATTCTAAGCTTGATGATACGTCCTAAGCACGATGAGTTCCCCTTAGTAAGCTTGACGAGTCTCCTCTCTTAAGCTTGATGAGTTAGTTCCCCTTTTAAGCTTGATGAGTAACATCCTAAGCTTGATGAGTCTCCTCTCTTAAGCTTGACTGATGAGTTCCCCTTTTAAGCTTGATGAGTTCCCCTTTTAAGCTTGATGAGTAACATTCAGTCCTAAGCTTGATGAGTCTCCTCTCTTAAGCTTGATGAGATCCCCTTTTAAGCTTGATGAGTAACATCCTAAGCTTGATGAGTCTCCTCTCTTAAGCTTGATGAGTCTCCTCTCTTAAGCTTGATGAGTCTCCTCTCTTAAGCTTGATGAGATCCCTTTTTATGCTTGATGAGTAACATCCTAAGCTTGATGAGTCTCCTCTCCTGATGAGTTACTTTCTTAAGCAATACGGGTTGAGAAGTTGTTACATACTCTCACAACGCCATGCTTTTTTGTAAAAAAGAGAGAAGTTTATTCAACAACAAAACATACAACGACTTTCTGTGATGTGGTCACAGCTATGCTTGATGAGTCTTCAGCATGATTGTTTGCTTAACAGTAGTCTACTAAGAGGATGATGAGTACTCTTCCTTAGGACGATGAGTAGTATACTAAGGATTGGATTGATGAGTACTCCTCCGTCCTTAGGACGATGAGTAGTAGACTCAAGGGGTTATTTATCTAAGAGGAGGTTCAACTAAGAGGGGTTTGGTGAGTCCTTAGGACGATGAGTAGTAGACTCAAGGGGGTGATTCGTCTAAGAGGAGGTTCTGTAGTCTACTAAGAGGATGATGATGTGGTGAATACTCCTCCTTAGGACGATGAGTACTCTTCATCTAAGAGAGCATGATTTTGATGCTGAGGAGACCTCAACAAGGTTTAGACTACTGCTTTGAGGACTCAACAAGGTTTAGACTATGCTTGAGAGTTTCCTATGCTGATGAGGAGACTTACTCAACAAGGTTTAAACCTTTAAAGCTCTTCCTTATAAGCATAGGTTCCTGGCTATGGTGAGAAGATTTACTCAAGAAGGTGTACTTTCCTTTAAAACTCTTCCTTATACTAAGAGAGCATGATTTTGAGGCTGAGGAGACCTCAACAAGGTTTAGACCACTGCTTTGAGGACACAACAAGGTTTAGACTATGCTTAGCCTATACATTGAGATGAGGACTCATGAGGACTCATGCGCATACTTTTTATTTGGTCCGTCAGTATAATGGGAGTGAGAATATGTACTGAGACGGAGCGCGGTCAGTGTGCGCGTCTGAGAGTGTTTTCGTCATGTCGTATCTTCTGTCTCCCTTTTGTCTAGTATCTGTTTTAACTGGCATACGTACATAGCGGTGAAACGGCGCACCTAACTCTGAGGAACAGAAAAGCAACCAAACACGGACAGTTTTTTTATTCTTTCTTTTTTCGGGATACCAAGGCACAGTCGGTCGGCGTCGACTGCCGTAGTGAGTTTGAACACAACGCGAGGAACATTGAAATGCACACTACATGTAGAAGACGAATTCATTAGTTTATTCCATTGTGAGTATTTCTTCTTGGCAATCTCCAGCCTCCCCCCGAACAGGGCCTAAAGCTGAGGAACGGGCACGCTGAGTCCGGTTACACGCCATTTTGGGCCACAAATATCAGCCAATAGACATCACCACTCCCGCGGAAGCGTGCACGGTTATTCAGAAACTAGATCTAGATCCAGCAAATGTCTAAAAAGAGCATACGCACACTGAAGGACACAAACTATGATATAACTCGCTTTTTGTTGCAAATTTTAGGTTTATACGCTTCGTATGACCCTGGATGATTCTGATGATATTTGTGACGCTAAAATGGGGTATAAAATGTCCCAGGAATCTCCGATATTACCCAAATATAACGCTACTCTCCGCTTCCGAGCAGACCCATCGAACTCCATGCTGGGAGTGTGGCCCGCAAACCCATTGGACAGCTTCAAACAGGCTTGTTGCGGCACGTTTTGTCACTACGGCACGTTTTGTCACTAAGGTGACAAAACGTGCAGCGATGCCTGCACTTTTTGTCACTAACGAGGTAGTGACAAATCGTGCAGGCATTGCACCTTTTTTTCTCACTTGGATATCAGTACATGTGATATTGTATGTGTCACTTTGTGTGTGTGTGTGTGTGTGTGTGTGTGTGTGTGTGTGTGTGTGTGTGTGTGTGTGTGCGCGCGCGCGCGTATGTATGTATACTTGAACACACATACACGCGCGCGCGCGCGCGCACGCACTTGTGCACGCAAACACACGTGCACGTGGGCACACACAAACACACACACGTGAGCGCGCGCGCGCGCACACACAAACAAACAAACAACACACACACACACACACACACATACACAACGAGGAAAGGAAAGACAGGTGTTGCAGGCGAAGTAGTGACAAAACTTGCAGTGAGTGGACCTTTCGGCACGTTCTGTCACCACGTAGTGACAAAACGTGCCGGAGTGACAAAACGTGCAGGCTGTGCATCAAATTTGACACGTTTTGTCACCTTAGTGAGGGGCTAGGGCTGTGCCGGTCGGGGTCCTGCCCCGGGGAGCGCTTCGCCAGCTCGACGGATTGGCCCTAGTCCGAGACCTAAAAGAATATTCCAGGTTTTTTTCTCCATCTTCTGTTTACAGCCAGGAATAAGTTATTGATGATACCATTTTATCTCTCTCCCTCTCTCTCTCTTTCTTCTCCATTTTATTTATTAAAGTTAAACTTGCTTCATCTCATTGATTCTCCCACTGATTACAACCCCTTCAGCTCGTGTTACGGGCTAAGTGACTTGTGCTGAAAAGTGCAAACCCTAGTTCTGGACCCATCCACAGGCCCCACGCGGTCGCCGATCTCAACCAATCAGAGACGCGAAATGCTGCTATTTTTAGCGCGGATTTTTGTCTCACACGCTGGTATCACAAATGACGGCTCGGCACACACTGACTCAGTGCGGTTTTGTCGTTTTTGGCCGTTCAATCGCCCCTCAGCAAAATGGTTGCATGGGTGCCTACAGCGTAATCGACTTAGAACAATTTCCAGTTCGAATCTCTACGGATAAAGCTCCGACACACTGACAAAATTTGGGATTTGTTCTTTCTTCTTTTTCTTCTTGTCACTCTCCTTTCTTTCTTTCTTTCTCTGTATCGCCTTGTAAGATTCATGGCGTTTCAGTCCGTTTTAGTTGGTCGACCCCTGCCTTCACAATAATAATAAATAGTACTAAAAGATCACTTTTAGGCCAATATATATATCGCTATTCTCTGATCCGATCTCACTGCGCTTTGCAACATTCTCCGGACGTTTTCAACGTTAACTGAGAAAAATATCAAAGATAAGGTGTTAATATATATATATGACAACTAACAATACACAAGAAAAATATGTACATGTACCGTATGAGAAGCGGCAATGTACAATAAAGAAAATAATCTCATCACATTATTACCTACCTATAATTCCACAATTTCACCCCTCCCAATAAGTTCTTTGTTTGCGTTATCCTGCCTGTTCAGTGAGCCGGTTTGGCCTAGCGGTAAGGCGTTAGGCTGGTAAGCGGAAGGACCTCGGTTCGATACCGCTTCGGCTCTCCTTTCTCTTCAAAAAGGTTGTGGTTTGTGGACACTGTCTTGTGACTTTGTCCATCACTTCCTACTGAAACATTAAAATGGCTCTCATCGCTGCCCATCTTAATGCAGGAGTCATTCTGGTGGTGACAGTGTAGCGATAGGTATATAATCTCCCTCTCCCCCCACCTCCATACCCCTTCCCCCCCCTTCTCCCCGTCCCTAATAAGCCGTACGGTTTCTGTGGACGTTAAGCACCATGTTTACTTACTATCCTGCCTGTTATTTTTTCTAGTTGATGAGACTAGATACTTTGTGCTTTCCCTGGGTTAGGGTTTCGTGTTTGGGTCAGTGAGGTTCTTGGTATACACTCCGACTATTCAGTTTGTTTTTCCTCTCTTTGCGTTCCCTTTCGCTTCTTGAGTTGTTTCGTTCTTTTTCGATTTGGGGGTGATGGGAGTAACCTCGAGGTGCCTCGCCAATCGAGACAACTTGATAAAAATAATAATAATAATAAAATTAAAATTATATGGGTACTTCGTGAGCGTCTATTCAGTGCCCAGTGGCTGTTAGCATCATTATGTGGTTTGTACTGTGTGCATGGATTACGCGTTTCTAGCCTTTGTCACATTGCACGCTATCAGAGACTGTTAGTTATCATGTACGGTTTTCGATCGCGTGGGAGTAATGGATTTTTTTTCCCATCCCTCTTTCTCCTTGATCTTTCTTCGTCATTTTCACCATCCTTTCCATCTGGTCATTTGGTTTCAATCGTTTGCTTGCCTGATTAGGGCAGCTATTTTTCATTTAACTCTCGCATTTGTGTTGATTTGTCTTTCGTTATAATTTTGCCACAAGCCACTTTCTTGGCCTTTTTTCTTCTTCTTCTTCTTTTTTTTTTTTTTTTTTGCCGCCGCAGGCTTTTGCGTTCAGTTTCTTTCTCTGCCTGTTTAGCGCTTGTTTTGGTTTTTAGGGTGTCAGTCTACCCCTCGAGTCATTTTTAGGTAGACAGCGCGTGGTGTCGGATTTTCGGTGATTTTCTGTCTTGAGTAATGTCCAACTCAAACTGGAAACTCTACTAGTATGATATGGAGCTTCGTCCTTTCGCATCATCTGTAGCATCGGACTGTCATTTCCACAGTCGAGTCTACTTCTTCGCTTGGTTCAAACACTTTGATATTGAAAAACAAAAACAACAACAAAAAAAAAACAACAACAAAAAACACGAAAAGTATCTGTCCATGCCCCTATTATAGTTTAGGAAATCTTCTCACTGTCAGGCAGGAAAGAAACGTGACATGGTATCTGGACTGAAGTGACCGCAGTAAATCGGTCGCTTTCCTAGTGGAAGCCCTTTGGTAAACATGGTGCTTAACTTCCACAGAAACCATAAGGCTTATTAGGGACGGGGAGAAGGGAGACGGGGTATGGAGGTGGGGGAAGAGGGAGATTATATACCTATCGCTACACTGTCACCACCAGAATGACTCCTGCATTAAGATGGGCAGCGTTGAGAGCCATTTTAATGTTTCATTAATTGTGAGGGACAAAGTCATAACAAGACTGTGTCTACAAACCACAACCTTTTTGATGAAAATTAAAGGAGAGCCGAAGCGGAATGGAGCCGAGGCCCTTCTGCTTTAAACCGGCTCACAAGCCCTCTTGCCGGCCGCCGCTTGTGATACCTCCCGATAACAGCGGGCAAGGGGCGGGGCTGTGGATGGGTCCATTAGAGACCTGTGCTGCAAAGTCAGTGCAGCCATGCATTAGTCAAGACTTGAGCTGCAAAGTGCAAGTGTTAATTAAGTCAGTGTTTGTCCGTCTTCCCTACGCTGCAAAGTGCAGGTATGCGTGTTTAGATAAAAGGCGGACTTGTGCAGTAAAGTGCAAGCGTTAATTAAGTCAGTGTCTGTGTTCCCTGTACTGTAAAGTGCAGGTATACATGTTTAGTTAAAAGACTTGTGCTGCAAAGTGCAAGCGTTAATTCAGTGTGTCCTTTTTCCCTGTGCTGCAAAGTGCAGGTATGCGTGCTTAGTTAAGAGATGTGTGCTGCAAAGTGCAAACTTCAGCAGTCAGCCCTCTGTGTATCCTGTGCTGTTAAGTGCAGGTATGCATGCTGCGTTAAAAGACTTGTGCTGCCGCGCAAAGTGCAAGCGTTAATTATGTCAGTGTTTGTGTTCCCTGTGCTGTACTAAAGTGCAGGTATGCATGCTTAGTTAAAAGACTTGTGCTGAAAAGTCCAAAGTTTTTAAGTATGCAAAGTGACCATCGAAATGATTGACAAATGAGTCACTAGTTTCAGATTTAATGAAAAAAGAGAGGAAAAAAGCATTAAGAAAACAATTCACAAGCAACCCAAAACATAACTATGCACGAGTTCCCGCGGAATCGACCCGCTGTGAGGCGAAAATGGATAAAATTCAGTGTGCATTTCAAACGAGCTGACTTTGATGCTGCGCCTTATCACGCCCATTTGTGTAGCGAGCACTTCGCTGAGTGCGATTTCGCAAACTTGATTGAAACCCGCATATCAAAGCGGAATTTGAAGCCAACGGCATTTTCTTCTGCGCAAAAAGCACCGAAGCAGACTGCAGAACACCTGAAACAAAACGAGCGATAAACGAATATGCGAAGCAGACTTTCAACAATAACGACAAAGAAACAAAAGGGCCTTCAATATAACACTAGCACCCACACACCTGGTAAACAGTCTACGACTTGGGTTGACCGAAAGCAAGTTTGTGTTCGGTTTGTTACTGACATTGCAATTTACATGAAGCAAATCGTCCGACTGGCTGATGATTTAGTCACATTACCCACAACCTTGGAAGTAATATATAATAAAAAATTCTACCGTGGTACACAGAAAAATGTGAAATTCAGCTTCACTGGTTCTGTCATTGGGTCATGCCAGTTTGATCAAGCGGCAGAGTGAAAAGGCCGACCGGTACATGATCATCTGTGGTGAGGAAAATGACTCACTTACCAGTCCGTATTGCCAATTCTGGCAATTCTGCTGCTGACACGATGTTCTGGTACTCTTTCAGAATCCTGCCCAACAGGCTCAAACTGATACGGCTGTATCCTTGTGGGTCTCTCGGGCCAAGTATCAGCTTCGTCTTCGGAGCTCGAGTTGGCCATTTTGCAGCGACTCCCCAGTGACGTAGTGCGCACATGATTTTGGCGTCATGGCGACGCTTTCAGTACGACAGAAAATGCCTTTTTTTCGTGCATTTATAACCCTCAGATCACAATTTCACCTACATCATCGTTTTCAGCGAGCTTTAATGGAAATCGTGTCAAAAATCACCCCAAACCTTGGACTTGTCCTTTAATTAAGTCAGTGTTTGTCTGTCGTCCCTGTGCTGCAGGGTGCAGGTATGTGCGTCAGTTTTAGTAGTTAACAGTCTTGTGCTGAAAAGTGCAAGCTTTAATTATGCGTTTATTTCAGTGCCTCTCCTGTGATGAAAAGTGCAGGCATACCTAAGTGCATGTTTCGTTAATAGACTTGTGCTGCAAAGAGCAAGCAGGGATTGTAACCTTATATTAACTGCATGTTGAGTAGCGCTGCAAAGTGCTACACCGACTTCAGTATGGGGCCAAAAGGGTGCAACATACTTTTGTAGCTAACTAGTACTGAACCTATGCTGGTAGCTAAGCTAGCTATTTTTCAGTGCGTAGGTTAGGCATAGTCAAGTGTTAATTTGGTATGTTCTTGTTTCGTATGTGTAATATGCGGTAGTGTAAATAAAATCGCATACATTTCTTTATTTGGTTCGTCAGTTATAATGGGAGTGAGACTATGTACTCGCGGAGACGGAGCGTGCTCAATGTGCGCGTTTGTGAGCGTGCCTCAGCGTTTTCGTCATGTCGGTACATGTGCACAACTTCTGTCTCCCCTTATCTTTTGTCTAGTGTCTGCTTTAACTGGCATATGTGCATAGTGAAACGGCGCACCTACCTAGACTGTAGTTGGGCCTCTGGTAGGTCCAGGGGAGAGATACGAGATTGTTGGTAACTTTGTAAAAACATCAGCTGGCTTTTAGTTTTCTCGACCCCAACGATTCCCACTTCAGATCTTCGAGCATCACTGTCACAGTGAAGGTGTTGCTGTAACTGCTAGTTACGTGTAGCGCTGATCGTCTTTGTACAACTTCCATCTTCGTTTGTCCACCGGCGATGGCAACAGGACTCCAGACTGCGCTGCAGTACTTTCCATGGGGTTGAACCGGTGCGATGTACGCGCTGGTTTTGGTGTTTGTGTGCGAGGCTTTCAGGTTTCTTTTTGGCAGAGAACCAGCCACACTGTTCACCTTCTTAGTTGGTGGTCTGGCTGCTGCGGTGGTTCCAATTCAGATCATGTGTGATGTACCCCAAAGGTACTTTGAGATTGTGAAATGTTCTCACTCTAAGCTTAAAGTCAAAGACAATGGGTATGTTTTATATCGTGCAGATACAATGTTGCACTTTAGGGTGGAATTCCATTCCTCATCGTCTTCCCGAGTCCGCTAAGGTGTTCAGATCGACCTGGAAGAGCTGGCAGTCCCATTCAGTTGACCCAGACCTTGAAGGTAACAATATGTTTACCCTGGCCCCGACCCACTATCACAGACGGTTATATCGACAGACGGACAACACCCCACACCAACACTGTTAGAAAGTGTTATGGGTGGGGTACAAGCGTACCCCAGTGTAGCATCACCCCTAGTATACACACAATTTTGCTATGAGTTGGCCGTCGTACCCGCACACACACGCTTTGATATAGATGGGGTATCAGCCCCATTGTGTTACGGGTGGGCATAAAGAGCCGATTCCCCCGCCCCCATAACCCCCTATTACGGGGGGATTACAATAAGCACCTCGTCCCATTCTTTGTTATGGGTGGAGTATAAGCACCACCACCATCGCTATTGTTACGGATGGAATACCCCCCCCCCCACCACACACAGAGTTTTTGTATATACCTCCAGTTTGTTAGGGTTGAGTATAATACCTCCCCCCCCCCCCCTTCCCAGTTTCTTACGGGTTGAGTATAATACCCCGCTCTCCCACTTTGTTATTGGTGGAGTGTAGTTTGCACCCCCGTCAAACACACCTTATGGGTGGAGTATAATAAGCAACCCCCTCCCCCTCCCCCCGCCTTAAATGGGTGGAGCATAGTAACCCCCCCCCCCCCCCCCCCCCCCCCGCCTGAAATGGGTGGAGCATAGTAAAAACAACAACCCGCCTGAAATGGGTGGAGCATAGTAACCCCCCCCCCCTGAAATGGGTGGAGCATAGTAACCCCCCCTCCCCCACCCGCCTGAATGGTGGAGCATAGTAAACCCCCCCCCCCCCCCGCCTGAAATGGGTGGAGCATAGTAACCCCCCCCCCCCCGAAATGGGTGGAGCATGACCCCCCCCGCCTGAAATGGGTGGAGCATAGTACCCCCCCCCCACCCCCCCCGCCTGAAATGGGTGGAGCATAGTAACCCCCCTCCCCCACCCGCCTGAAATGGGTGGAGCATAGTAACCCCCCCACCCCGCCTGAAATGGGTGGAGCATAGTAACCCCCCCCCCCGAAATGGGTGGAGCATAGTAACCCCCCCCCGCCTGAAATGGGTGGAGCTTAGTAACCCCCCTCCCCCACCCGCCTGAAATGGGTGGAGCATAGTAAACCCCCCCCCTGCCTGAAGACATAAATAAATAAAACTGAAATGGGTGGAGCATTTTTTTTTTTTTTTTTAACTCCATTTTGTTATGGGTCGGGTACAAGCCGATTTCGTTTTTGAGTACCCCCCCCCCCCCCCACCACACACACTTAATTGCAATGGGGGCACGGATGAGGAAAGATAACAAACCGACACAACACAATTAACACCTAAGCCAAGTTTATTTAACACACACACTCGCGCGCGCGCGCACACACACACACACACACACACACACACACCACACACACACACACACACACACACACACACAATCCCCTCACATTATTACATAAACATACACTCAAACGAAACTATTCATCCTGCTATAAATACACTCGCATACACATTCACTGTCAATACCCTAGACTCTAAACCCGTCCTCTCAACACAATGGAGAGAAATCAACTGAGGTCGGAACACGGAGTCAACTCAATGACAACCACATCATGCATTGTAAGTAAAGTGTAAATGAAGGGGGGGGGGGGAATCTGTCACCTAGTACTTAACCTGCAGAAAGATGCATGATGATGAAGGACTTTCCCTTCCTTCAGTGGAGCGGCAGCCTGTGTCCGGCGCTGTGCCAGTCCCAGTGGGGAGCCACACCCGTCCTGTGCACTCTGCTGCGGAGTATGTGGACCACGTGATCCCGGCGCAGGTTCCTGAGGGGACCCAGCCCACGGGATGAACGACTTCTATCCACATAACAGTACACCTACACTCTAAACTCGCACTTTTTTGGCCTAAGTCTCCGGGACCTGTGCATTATCGTCACACAAACAATCACTCGCATCATCCCAAGTATGAAGCATGAAATGAATGGTCTTAGAAGTTATAGAACTCACCTCCTACTGACATACTGTACACTCAACCCATTGGTACAATCATCTCACGGTGTTCACCCCCGGTCATACGACACACTAGGTCCTACTGACGTACATTCATCTCGGGATACGCTTACCTTTATTCCCATCTCACTAGACATCCCATCTCTGACCTACCTTTTACTCACTTCACTATACACTCCTACCCAGGCCTGTTCGACACTCATCAAACTATGCATCCCGCCTCAAGCTGACTTTTCTTTCATCTCACTTTACATCCCTCCCCGGACCACCTTTACTCTCATCCCACTACACACTCACCCCACACCTGCACAACATCCATCTCACTATACTGTATATACCCTCCCAAGACCTCCTTCACAATAATCTCACTACACATCCCTCCCCTGACCTGCATCACTCTCGTCTCACTGTACACATCCCTCCCCTGACATACATCACTCTCGTCTCACTGTACACATCCCTCCCCATACCTGCATCACTCTCGTCTCACTGCACACATCCCTCCCCTGACATACATCACTCTCGTCTCACTGTACACATCCCTCCCCTGACATACATCACTCTCGTCTCACTGTACACATCCCTCCCCTGACCTGCATCACTCTCGTCTCACTGTACACATCCCTCCCCTGACCTGCATCACTCTCGTCTCACTGTACACATCCCTCCCCTGACCTCATCACTCTCGTCTCACTGTACACATCCCTCCCCTGACCTGCATCACTCTCGTCTCACTGTACACATCCCTCCCCTGACCTGCATCACTCTCGTCTCACTGTACACATCCCTCCCCTGACATACATCACTCTCGTCTCACTGTACACATCCCTCCCCTGACCTGCATCACTCTCGTCTCACTGTACACATCCCTCCCCTGACCTGCATCACTCTCGTCTCACTGTACACATCCCTCCCCTGACATACATCACTCTCGTCTCACTGTACACATCCCTCCCCTGACCTGCATCACTCTCGTCTCACTGTACACATCCCTCCCCTGACCTGCATCACTCTCGTCTCACTGTACACATCCCTCCCCTGACATACATCACTCTCGTCTCACTGTACACATCCCTCCCCTGACCTGCATCACTCTCGTCTCACTGTACACATCCCTCCCCTGACATACATCACTCTCGTCTCACTGTACACATCCCTCCCCTGACCTGCATCACTCTCGTCTCACTGTACACATCCCTCCCCTGACCTGCATCACTCTCGTCTCACTGTACACATCCCTCCCCTGACATACATCACTCTCGTCTCACTGTACACATCCCTCCCCTGACCTGCATCACTCTCGTCTCACTGTACACATCCCTCCTCTGACCTGCATCACTCTCGTCTCACTGTACACATCACTCCCCTGACATACATCACTCTCGTCTCACTGTACACATCCCTCCCCATACCTGCATCACTCTCGTCTCACTGCACACATCCCTCCCCTGACATACATCACTCTCGTCTCACTGTACACATCCCTCCCCTGACCTACATCACTCTCGTCTCACTGTACACATCCCTCCCCTGACCTGCATCACTCTCGTCTCACTGTACACATCCCTCCCCTGACCTGCATCACTCTCGTCTCACTGTACACATCCCTCCCCTGACCTGCATCACTCTCGTCTCACTGTACACATCCCTCCCCTGACCTGCATCACTCTCGTCTCACTGTACACATCCCTCCCCTGACCTGCATCACTCTCGTCTCACTGTACACATCCCTCCCCTGACATACATCACTCTCGTCTCACTGTACACATCCCTCCCCTGACCTGCATCACTCTCGTCTCACTGTACACATCCCTCCCCTGACCTGCATCACTCTCGTCTCACTGTACACATCCCTCCCCTGACATACATCACTCTCGTCTCACTGTACACATCCCTCCCCTGACCTGCATCACTCTCGTCTCACTGTACACATCCCTCCCCTGACATACATCACTCTCGTCTCACTGTACACATCCCTCCCCTGACCTGCATCACTCTCGTCTCACTGTACACATCCCTCCCCTGACTCATCACTCTCGTCTCACTGTACACATCCCTCCCCTGACCTGCATCACTCTCGTCTCACTGTACACATCCCTCCCCTGACCTGCATCACTCTCGTCTCACTGTACACATCCCTCCCCTGACCTGCATCACTCTCGTCTCACTGTACACATCCCTCCCCTGACCTGCATCACTCTCGTCTCACTGTACACATCCCTCCCCTGACCTGCATCACTCTCGTCTCACTGTACACATCCCTCCCCTGACATACATCACTCTCGTCTCACTGTACACATCCCTCCCTGACCTGCATCACTCTCGTCTCACTGTACACATCCCTCCCCTGACATACATCACTCTCGTCTCACTGTACACATCCCTCCCCTGACCTGCATCACTCTCGTCTCACTGTACACATCCCTCCCCTGACATACATCACTCTCGTCTCACTGTACACATCCCTCCCCTGACATACATCACTCTCGTCTCACTGTACACATCCCTCCCCTGACCTGCATCACTCTCGTCTCACTGTACACATCCCTCCCCTGACATACATCACTCTCGTCTCACTGTACACATCCCTCCCCTGACCTGCATCACTCTCGTCTCACTGTACACATCCCTCCCCTGACATACATCACTCTCGTCTCACTGTACACATCCCTCCCCTGACCTGCATCACTCTCGTCTCACTGTACACATCCCTCCCCTGACCTGCATCACTCTCGTCTCACTGTACACATCCCTCCCCTGACATACATCACTCTCGTCTCACTGTACACATCCCTCCCCTGACCTGCATCACTCTCGTCTCACTGTACACATCCCTCCCCTGACCTGCATCACTCTCGTCTCACTGTACACATCCCTCCCCTGACATACATCACTCTCGTCTCACTGTACACATCCCTCCCCTGACCTGCATCACTCTCGTCTCACTGTACACATCCCTCCCCTGACATACATCACTCTCGTCTCACTGTACACATCCCTCCCCTGACATACATCACTCTCGTCTCACTGTACACATCCCTCCCCTGACCTGCATCACTCTCGTCTCACTGTACACATCCCTCCCCTGACATGCATCACTCTCGTCTCACTGTACACATCCCTCCCCTGACCTGCATCACTCTCGTCTCACTGTACACATCCCTCCCCTGACATACATCACTCTCGTCTCACTGTACACATCCCTCCCCTGACCTGCATCACTCTCGTCTCACTGTACACATCCCTCCCCTGACCCTACATCACTCTCGTCTCACTGTACACATCCCTCCCCTGACCTCATCACTCTCGTCTCACTGTACACATCCCTCCCCTGACATACATCACTCTCGTCTCACTGTACACATCCCTCCCCTGACCTGCATCACTCTCGTCTCACTGTACACATCCCTCCCCTGACCTGCATCACTCTCGTCTCACTGTACACATCCCTCCCCTGACCTGCATCACTCTCGTCTCACTGTACACATCCCTCCCCTGACCTGCATCACTCTCGTCTCACTGTACACATCCCTTCCCCTGACCTGCCATCACTCTCGTCTCACTGTACACATCCCTCCCCTGACCTGCATCACTCTCGTCTCACTGTACACATCCCTCCCCTGACATACATCACTCTCGTCTCACTGTACTTGACACTCTTCCCCAGATCTTCACTCATCTTGACGTAAACTCACCCCAGGCCTACTTTACACTCACCTCCCTATACACTTATCCCAGACCTACTTTACACCCATTTCCCTATACACTTACCCCAGACCCATTTTACAATCTTCTCCCTATACACTTACCCCAGACCTATACCTCCCTATACACTTACCCCAGACCCATTTTACAGTCGTCTCCCTATACACTTATCCCAGACCGACCTTACACTCATCTCCCTATTCACTTATCCCAGACCTATTTACAGTCTTCTCCCTATACACTTATCCCAGACCTATTTTATAGTCATCTCCCCGAACACTTATCCTAGACCTATTTTACACTCATCTCAGGCGGTTCAGTTAATTCCCTTGACTTTTACCCGGCACTGCTTAAGTCCCTTGGTCGCTTTTACTTCCGGTGCGTACTTTCTTCACAATGGGAGGCGGTGACAGCGAATTTTACACTGCCAACTCTAAAGGCATTTTTGGAGGCCCGTAGTCAGATGTGTCTGGCAACAAGCAATAACTTGTTGCTCGTGCTATGGTATGCCCCCCGGAAGTGACGCTGCGACCTCTCGCGACTTCTTGCGCGAAAGATTACAAAAGGCATTCACTCGTGCAAAGCAGCTTACTGAACCGCCCAATACAGTTATCCCAGACCGACCTTACACTCCTCTTGCTATATCACTCTCGAGACGCACTTTACACTCATTTTGTCATACACTCACTCCAGGCCTACTTTACACTCATCTCACAATGCACCCTCCTCAGACCTACTTTGCATTACACTTGACATACACTCACCCCTCATTTCACTATACACGCACCCCATACGTACTCACCTCACTGTATATTATGTATCCAAAACAGGCTGTACACTCATCCCACTAAAAGTTCATCTCCGGCCAATGGCATACAGTATTATGTATCACCTCCACTCACCACCAATCACCTCACCGTGCACACATGCATACTGTGCACTCATCTCACTATACGCTGCACAAACTCTCCTACTGACATACTGTACAAACTCTCCAACTTAATTGCTGTACGAACTCTCCGACATTGTACAATGTCTCCCACTGACATACTGTACAAACTGTCCCACTGACATACTGTACAAACTATCCTACTGCCATACCGGACACACTCTCACACTGTAGAAACTCTTCCACTAGTACAACGTACCAAACTCTCCTATTGACATATCCTACAAACTGTCCCACTGACATGCTGTACAAACTGTCCCACTGACATACCATACAAACTCTCCCACTGACACACCGTCCAAATTCTCCCACTGACATGCCGTACAGATTCTCCCACTGACCTACTGGACAAACTCTCTCACTGACCTACTGGACAACCCCCCCCCCCCCCTGACCCACTGGAACACACCCCCCCCCCCCCCCCCCACTGACCTACTGGACAAACTCCCCCAATGACCTGCTGGACACCCCCCCAAAGTGGTTCCAGCACTGTTTTATGTTGACATGGCTGGTGCCACATGAAATTGATGCCATACAACCATGCACCAGATTACAGTGTCACTTTACTTGAAGCCACATACGTAGGGTGCGTGTGTGTCTAGCTGTGACCTGTCACCTGCACTTTTCTTTTGGCAGAATGCTTGGGATCTTTTACTGCTACTGCGGTAACCCGGGGTGGAATGGATACCGAAATGAGAATCAACATGGAAAATGTACCTTAAAGAAGAAAATTCGCCCGCTGCTCCATCCAAACTCTCACTGACACTGTACAAACTCTCCCACCGACATACCAAACAAATTCCCACAGACACTGTACAAACTCTCCCACCGACATACCATACAAACTCCCGCAGACACTGTACAAACTCTCCCACCGACATACCATACAAATTCCCACAGACACTGTACAAACTCTCCCACCGACATACCATACAAATTCCCACAGACACTGTACAAACTCTCCCACCGACATACCATACAAACTCCCACAGACACTGTACAAACTCTCCCACCGACATACCATACAAACTCCCACAGACACTGTACAAACTCTCCCAACATACCATACAAATTCTCCCATTGGCACACCATACAAACTCTCCCACTGGCACACCATACAAACTCTCCCATTGGCACACCATACAAACTCTCCCATTGGCACACCATACAAACTCTCCCACTGGCACACCATACAAACTCTCCCATTGGCACACCATACAAACTATCCCATTGGCATACTGTACGACCTCTACCGCTGAGATACCATACAATAAAAACAATTTAAAAAAATAATCGAATGAGAACTATATTACGGTGTAATTAAGGACAAGAACAGTTTTTATTAACTGGTTTTCAATATCTATCACCTTTTCTAACATCAGTTTCTGGCACTGCCTCTAAAAAATGGTCCAAAACCCGCTGTTCCCAAAAGCTGATTTTGAATTGTTTATCAAAGCAAGCCTGGCACCTGTATTAAAAAGCTATATGCTCGTGTTCTGGCAGTAGTACACGCAGACCCAAAACTTTGCCTTGCAGGGATTGCTGAACATAACTGTCATACACTTGTCCGTCTTTAGAATACTGATCAAAGAACTTGGATGCAGGAAGCTGTAAGTGTGTAGGCTGGGTCCTGCCTATTTTGCCATCTGAAACAGGAGATAGGGTGCATTTTCCTGAAACACTTCTCAAGAGCTAAAACAGCTTGGAGGTGAAACAGCTCTGACCCCACATGCCTGGAGGAGAGCCTCAGGCTACAAAACGTCGCTGTATCATCGTCAGCCCACCAGCGAGGCCCAGAAAAAAGGTTCTACAAAATGGCAAGACCAAACACCGGAATGTGTGGAATACAAATTCTTCATGATAAAACATCTGCCCACAAGTCCAAGCTGGCACAAGAATACCTTACACAGGAAACTGTTGACACTTTGCCAAAACCAGCCTACTCCCCTGCTTTGGCTCTGTGTGACGTTTTCTCAGTCACACAGTGGAGGAAATGCCTTAATGAAAGAATGTTTTACACATGCACAGCCCTGGGAAAGGTCGTAATCCAGTGTCGGCCATATACCTTCAGAAACAACTACAGGAGCATTTCTGCAGTGGGTAGAACAAAAGAAGTGTGTGCAGCACCGGGGGAATAGCTTGAACAGCTCCACAAGGTAATCTTACTGGTGAACTAGAGCGTATGTTAAAAACTAAGGTAAAACGCAGCACGTTCGCCCCACTGACAAACTGTGCGCTTTCATCCCAACATACACTAACCTCACTGACACACAGTACACTCACCCTGCTGACTTACATGGGAATCATTAGTAATGGACACGCAAAACATCAGGAAACCATCATTTTTTCTGGGTTAAAAAGAACAAAAAAGAACCCCCCCCCCCCCCAAAGTATCTTAATTCGAAACATGCAAGTTGTTATAATTATCACTTTATTCCATATTCATGAATAAAATTTGCTCACAATAAATAGTGTGTGTGTGTGTGGTTTCTCTAAATTTAATGTTGTATTTGTTGCTCCATACACAAAGAGAGGTTTTGTGCATGACGACCCCATTTCCACAATTTTTCTTCACGTTTCTTCTCCAAAACACACAGATTGTTGCCTTGCACTGCAGAATACCACCAGTTGTGTGCCTAGATACTGTAGTCAATGTTACTGTCAGTGTACAATATACATACCCACTTTGTCTGGTAACAGTATATCAACACACACCTACTTTGGTTGCAAAATCGCAGCGATAGAGAAAATATAGGTTTGACAAATATTCAATGTTTTGAACCTTGACGCAACAATCAGATCTTTTCACAAGAGTGCCAGGCTTATGATGATGCATAATCAAAGTGTGGTTGCAAAAAGATCAGCAGTTCTGAAGATACTGCTAAAAAATAAATTAAAAAATCTGAAGAAAATCTGCATATAAGTCGCTCCTAAAGGAGCGCTTTGGTGGTGTCATAGCTGACAAGCAAAACGGGATGGACATATGCATCAAACACAAAAGAATGTGCTGTTGTGCAGGAAAGTGGAAACGTTCAGTGAATTTGCTGTTCATAAAATGTCTGAACTGACTGGAGCATGCAAGTTTTTTTCTTCTTCTGGGTTTCATTATCTTCCAGTTCCACCTTCAAGTAAATGCTTCTATAGGCAGACAGTTCGACCAGGCCTATAGGGTAGATCCCAATCCCATTTCTGGGATCACGTCTTCTGTTGATTGCCTCGAAAATATCACTGATCAGTTTGCAAAAGTATATGGTTTCTGTTTCAGTCTAACGCAGTGACCCATTTGGGTTCAAAATAGTCATTATACTGTTCACAAAAAGCATGCATTCCAAATGTTATTCACAGAGAAGGTGCTACTAACTATAAAGAGCTGGGGTCCAATTTTTGCAGAGAAAAAAAGAAGGTATAACCTTATAGTCTGAACATTATGGTATATGAGCCTTCACTCTGCCCTTGCCCTTGAAGATAGCAACATATGTTTGCATGACAGTCACAGATGATGCATCACCATACCATTGCCAAGTCTGGTTACAAAAGTTTCACTGGTACAGAAGACAAATATTACTCGAAATGTTGATCCTCTGCTGCGACCTTGAACACAGTAATGCCATATTTTCACTGGACACTTTGGCTTATGGCAGTCAATCACCAAACTAAGTTAGGTTACAAAAGAATCATTAGTTCAGAAGATACAGCAGAACCGGTCATATTTTGGTTACAGAAGTCCTCACCTTAAGTTTGAAGATAGCAACTCTGCTTGCATGCCACCGTGGCTCTTGATGATGCACCACCATACCACGTGTGTTTACAAGAGGCTGAGCAGTTCAGAATACATTTTCTGGACAATGCCTGGACACACACACACACTTATTCCAATATACAGAGTTGTGGTCAGTCTTCATCAATCTGCAATCTCTAGTGATGATCAAATTAGTCTGACACTTCCACTGTTGAAGCATAGTTTACCATCATGGTTGTGGTGTGCTAATGTGCTCTCAGTTAAGGTTTAAGTACATGGCTTGATTTGTGAAACACTTAACAATAAATGCCTGCATTACATAATAATATACACTGAAACTGAAGTTTTGCATCCCTTCTCCCATCACACATACATACATGCATGCACACACGCACGCACACATACAAGTAAAACAAAGTCCATGTAACAACACAGCAGATGGTGAAATGATGTACTGATGAATAGCATGACACACATCAATGGATGAACAAGATGTATAGCTGGGGACAGATACTAATGATGTACAGCAGGAGACAAATGACACGATAGACATGTGTATGCCTGGTCCATAAAAGTAGAATAGTCTAAGCCTGGAGATGTATGGCATAAGAATCCCAATAGTGTGTGCAAAATGTCAAACAAATCAACAACAGCAGTCACCAACTGTTTCACCAAACAATACCCAACACAACTGGTAGCTGTTTCACCAAGCAATACCCAACACAACTGGTAGCTGCTTCACCAAGCAATACCCAACACAACTGGTAGCTGTTTCACCAAGCAATACCCAACACAACTGGTAGCTGCTTCACCAAGCAACACTCAATACAACTGGCAGCTTTGATCTTCACCAAGCATCTAGCTCAACAAGGGCCTTGGGCTCCCCAAGCATGGCCACTACCTGGAAACGAAACTTGCAATCCAGGACAGACCCAAACTGGGTGGCTAGGTTTTCAACCAGAAGCTGGTGGCTAGGTTTTCAAGCTGAAGTAGGTGGCTAGATTTTCTAATCAGAAGTAGGTGGCTAGGCTTTCAGACCTCTCTCAGACATTTATACTACAGTATAGTGTCCAAGAAAATTTCCCATCTGTAGTTTTACTATGACCAGATGGACAGATGACTGGCTTAAGGTTTCCGACCATACAGATGTTTCATGGGGCCTCGACAACAAAGCAGCACAGTTGCACATACAAACAAAAAACGTATTTTTTTTGCCACACTCGCACAAAATGAGGCACCTTTAACACCTGCCTTTCTTCTCTCCTGGAAAACAAGAGAGCTGAATCGAATGTGTGACAACTTGGTGAAAACAAACTGTTGCAGTACACAATGGTGCCACAACAACTGGGTGTCATGACCACCTGGCATGGTGGTAACATCTGGTCCAATGATCTCTCTTTCTCATTGATGCTCACTGTAATTTGAACATGTATTTATAGTATTTTTGCTGTATCAGGTGATAGTGTGGTTAGCGGATGCCTTGGCACCTGCAAACATGGAATTTAGCAAAACATGTGGCAAAGAAAAGCTATGCTGACTTCAGCTGACTACAGGTATACAGTGGACAAGAGCACCAAGAAGCTATACTGGAGGTGCACTGACAGATCATACAGTGGCCAAACAGTCCACCCAACCTCCCGGCAGCAGCAATGCAGATCTGTGTCTGTCAAGTGGAAACCACCCCTGTACCCTGTTCCTATCCTATGTGGTAGGGGTTTGAATGGGCCTGTGGGATGAGCTGCACACTACTAACTACCTGAAAGGCTAGCATTGTTGGCTCTCTTCTCTGTTTTCAGTAAACTCATCTGGCACCAGTATCATTTTTTTCTTTCTTTCCTTTTCTTGATTTTCTGAAGGGGGAATAAAAGCACATGGAGATGCCAGTCGTAGAGGTGTTGCATGACAAACCACATACAGAAACAGTGGAGCAGAATGTGAAAGATCACCGTTGAAACTGAAACATATGTCAAATGGACAAATACAGACACAGACACACAAACTCTCTCTCTTCATGAGACCACTTGTCGGCAGTCCAAAGCGGCCACTTTGTGCAGTGTGGTGGCAACACGGAGTTGTCACGTTGGGAAAATGTTTACCCAGTTGTCTTTTGCTCGGCTGTCACCCACCTGCAGAATCTGTGAATGCCAGTGGCATGTGGAATAAATGGTGCCTGTTCTGGCTAGGTATTACAGGAGCTGTGTATCACCAGTTAGGAACTAGAATCCATACCTACTGTAACCATATTGTAGTCAATCTGAATTAATTTCATGTAGCAGTCTGTCTGGATACTAGTGTTCAACACCACTGAAAGTGAAACAGTAAGATTAGAGTCTGGTGTCTGATGGTGGTCTGAGCTCAAAGCCATGAAAAGTCTCAGGGCAAGAGAAAGTCAAGAAGGACTACAGCTGGGGCCAGAGAAACAAAAGGAAAAAGTTCCTAAAAACCTGAGGAGCAGAGTTAGGGCCAGAGTAAGTAACCTGGTGTTTTACACCCAGATCAACCATTATGATTATATCAGGGTGACAGGGCCAGAGTAAGTAACCAGGTGTTTTACACCCAGATCAACCATTATGATTATATCAGGGTGACAGGGCCAGAGTAAGTCACCTGGTGTTTTACACCCAGATCAACCATTATGATTATATCAGGGTGACAGGGCCAGAGTAAGTAACCAGGTGTTTTACACCCAGATCAACCATTATGATTATATCAGGGTGACAGGGCCAGAGTAAGTCACCTGGTGTTTTACACCCAGATCAACCATTATGATTATATCAGAGTGACAGGGCCAGAGTAAGTAACCAGGTGTTTTACACCCAGATCAACCATTATGATTATATCAGGGTGACAGGGCCAGAGTAAGTAACCAGGTGTTTTACACCCAGATCAACCATTATGATTATATCAGGGTGACAGGGCCAGAGTGGCACCAGAATGAAACATGAAAAGTTCCAAGAAACATCTGGAGAAATGTTGGGTTCAGAACAACAAAAGCAAGACTTGTGGGTTCAGAACAACACAAGCAAGACTTGTGGGTTCAGAACACAAGTGGCAGTTGTGGGTTCAGAACAACACAAGCGGCAGTTGTGGGTTCAGAGCAACACAAGCAAGACTTGTGGGTTCACAGACACACCTGGAAGAGTGTTGGGTTGAAAGAAACATAAGCAGGACTTGTGGCATCAGGACCTTTGGGTTCAGAAAAACATAAGCAGGACTTGTGGGTTCAGAAAAAAACACAAGCAGGACTTGTGAAGAGAAACAGCCAGAGCATTTGTGCTGTGCAAAATGGCAGTCACAATGTATAAGAGGAAATTCAACACATACAAATCACTAACCCCATTCCTTTGTACAGCTAGCAATCAACAATAGCTAGAAGTCTTGAATCGGTTCAAATGAGATGCGTGAAAGTAAAAGAGAGGAGACAAACTGGAGCATATACTCTGTCTAAATGAAATTTGCTTACAAGTAAGTCTGTGTGAAAAATTATTACCCAACACTACTTCCTGACCAACAAAAAGAAATTCCAACTGCTGATGGACATGCATAGTTTAAGTAGCAATCTGAGAAACATACGCAGGACTTGTGTGTTCAGAGAAACGCATGGAGAAGTGTTGGGTTCAGAGAACATAAACAGGACTTGTGTGTTCAGAGAAACACATGGAGAAGTGTTGGGTTCAGAGAACATAAACAGGACTTGTGTGTTCAGAGAAACACATGGAGAAGTGTTGGGTTCAGAGAACATAAACAGGACTTGTGTGTTCAGAGAAACGCATGGAGAAGTGTTGGGTTCAGAGAACATAAACAGGACTTGCGGGTTCAGAGAAACACACAGAGAAGTGTTGGGTTCAGAGAACATAAACAGGACTTGTGGGTTCAGAGAAACACACAGAGAAGTGTTGGGTTCAGAGAACATAAACAGGACTTGTGGGTTCAGAGAAACAAAGTGTTTGCACTATGTGAAATGGGAAGTCACAATGTACAAAAGGGAATTCAGCATGGACAAATCACTGACCCCAGTATCTCTTGTACAGCTAGTAATGAACAACAGATAATGAGTCTTGAATTGGTTCAAATGAGTCATACGTAAATTAAGTATAAAAGAGCGGAGACAAACTGGAGCACAATAACAAGAGGTAGGAAATTTTAAATGAAATTTGTCCACAAGAAGAAGAAGGTTTGTGAGAAATACAAGTTACCACCTAACACTACTTCCTGACCAACAAGGAGAAAGTCTAACCAATGGACACACATAGCTTAAGTACATACCTATGGAAAAAAGGCCGACAGAAACAAGCAACCTGATTGGCTGTACAAAAGTAAAACCCTTTCTCCCCCAGCCCAACCAAAAGTGATGATGGTGACATTCATTTTGTGCATAGAAACCGTCAGGGGCCTGGCCCAGCAGTGAGGAGTGACTGAGGTATTGACTGACTGACAAGTCATTGCTCACACACACACAAACTCTACTTTATTCATACTGACTAGTCATCCCCCCCCCCCCCCCCACACCTTTTCCCTCTCACTATGCTTCACAGACACATTCACACACTCTCTTTTCCTCTCACCATGTTTCATCTGCTGAAATGACTAGTCATTCCCTCCCCCCCCCCCCATCCCCACACACCCTTTTCCCTCTCACTATGCTTCACAGACACATTCACACACTCTCTTTTCCTCTCACCATGTTTCATCTACTGAAATGACTGACTAGTCATCCACATGCACTTCTTCCCTCTCCTATCTCCTGTTTTGTCCACTGATATTCACAGGCAAGTCACCCACTCACACATTTTTCCCCACCACCTGTCACTCTGCTTCATCCACAACTATTAATTGAGCAACCCCCCCACCCCACACACAAACTCTCCACTCCCTCCTTCAAAGCCACACATTTGTTTTACCTCCCTCCCTCAATAGTTCACTACACTTGATCCATAGATACCGACTGACCAGTCAGCCAAACACACGCACACTCTTTCTCCACTGCATCCCTCAATAGTTCAATCGACTTCATCCACAGATACTGACTGACCAGTCAGCCAAAACACACACACTTCCTTTCTTCCCCCCCCCCCCCCCCCCCCAAGCTGACTACTACATCCACAGATACCATCAGACTAGTCAGCCATATAATTACTTCATCCATAGATACTAACAGACTAGTCAGCCATATGATTACTTCATCCATAGATACTAACAGACTAGTCAGCCATATAATTATATACATACACAAGTACCTGCATTACCATCCTCTCTTCCACACAATTACAACAACTGACAATTTTTGAGAAACAAAAACATGGAACAATAATCAATACACATGTATGGAATACAAACAGCACATTTTCATATTCATAATGCTACAATGTACAACAACAAAATTTGGTTTGGAAAATCTGATGGGGAAAACTTAATGCCAAACTGTGTACAATTAATATTCAATAACATATGCATGTCTCATTCAATCAAAGCATCAAATGATATATCCAAAAACAAAACAAAAACATACATAATAATCCCTGATGATTGTAATAATATGAATAAATAAATCAGAATAAATTAAGTTGGTTGTTTGTGTTGGGAGAGTGGGAGATGGGAGTGTAGAGGAGCATGTTGAACAGGTGGGTGGAGTGTGGGTGGAGAGATGGAGGGATTGGGTAGGAGTGCATGACGGGGACACAGGGCAGAAAGTGGGGTGGGGGAGGTGGGGGAGTGGGGGTGGGTGGGGGGAGGAGTGTGTTGGGGGGAGGGAATGTGTAGGAGTAGGAGTGTGTGCTGGGGGGGGGGGGGGGGGTAAATGTGTAGCTAGGAGTAGGAGTGTGTGTTGGGGGATGGTGGTGGTGATGGTAAGGGAATGTGTAGGACCAGGTGTGTGTGCTGGGGGTGGGGGTGAGGTGGAGGGCGAGGGAATGTGTAGGACTAGGAGTGTGTGCTGGGGGTGGGTGGTGGTGGAGGGTGAGGGAATGTGTAGGACTAGGTGTGTGTGCTGGGGGTGGGGGTGAGGTGGAGGGCGAGGGAATGTGTAGGACCAGGTGTGTGTGCTGGGGGTGGGGGTGGTGGTGGGGGGCGAGGGAATGTGTAGGACTAGGAGTGTGTGCTGGGGGTGGGGTGAGGTGGGGGGCGAGGGAATGTGTAGGACCAGGTGTGTGTGCTGGGGGTGGGGGTAAGGGAATGTGTAGGACTAGGAGTGTGTGCTGGGGGTGGGGGTGAGGTGGGGGGCAAGGGAATGTGTAGGACTAGGTGTGCTGGAGGGAGCATGTTGGGTGAGGGAGTGTGTGCTGGGGGAGTGGAGAGTGTAGGAATGTGTTGGGGAGGGGGGGAGGGAGCAGTTGTGTTGGGGGGTGGGGTTAAGGGAGCATGTTGGGGGGGTGTCAGGGGGTGAGGGAGTGTACTGGGGGTGGTGGTGGTGGTAATGAAGGAAGGTATTGGGGGTTGGGGGAGTGTGATGGGAAGAGGGAAGGTTGAGGGAGTGTGTTGGGCGAGTTGAGGGAGTGTGTTGGGTGGGGGTAGGGGAGTGTATGAGTATGGAAGCAGGGCTCCCATAGTGTGCATTCCTTGGGCATTAGAACTGAAACGAATGTACTAAACTTATGGGACACGCTTAATACTTGCCAGAACTGTGATGAAAAGGTCAGGAGTTTGAGTCCAGGCAGAAGTGGTCAGGAATCTATTTTTCTCCAGCGTCTATTTTCTGTGCTGACTTATCTGAGTATACATTCCACCCCTGTGTTCCAAACATTTCAGGTGACAGGTTACAGCTGAACACACATGCACCCTATGTATGTGGTTTCAAATAAGTGACATAGCTGTAAACTGAGGCATGGTTGTATTGTGTACACAGAATGTGCATTGAGACAGCCACAGTTTGATGTGGGACCAGCTATGTGACAATTAAACAGCAGTATAATAACTTCAGTGGATATTCAAAAGACACTGTGTAAAGCTGCTGTAACTCATTCAGTTACAAATGTCTAGAGTGCAGCTGGTCTGCTTCAAAGCATAGACCAGTGCTATACAGTTGCCCTTGTAAAATGCTTGAGGTGCCAATCAAGATGAGGCGCTCAACAAATGTTAACATAAATACAAAAATAAACCCAGAACAGAGTTGTAGACGGGGTAAAGGGTATCATATATGCAAAGCAGTACACTACTGCACAACTGCAGTTTCATGTTAGACTGGAGTCTAAAACTGCTCAGGGACCCTGTAGACGTTGTATTAGGTAGTCCCATGGGCCACATTCAAATACCAGCTAATGGGAGCCCTGGAGTGTGCAAGTGCTTGGGGGGAGGTATGTAAGAGTGCAGCAGGGTTGGGGGGGGGGGGGAGGAAATGAAAGGGTGGGTCAGTGTGAAAGACCATAGGAGGGAGAGGAGTTAGAGTGAGTGTCAAAGAGCATGGGAATGGAGGGGGGTGTGGAGTGTCAAAGAGCATGGGAATGGGAGGGGGTGGCGGGAGTGTCAAAGAGCATGGGAATGGGAGGAGGGTGGGGAGTGTCAAAGAGCATGGGAATGGGAGGGGGTGGTGGGAGTGTCAAAGAGCATGGGAATGGGAGGGGGGTGGGGGAGTGTCAAAGGCAAGGCATGGGAATGGGAGGGGGGTGGCGGGAGTGTCAAAGAGCATGGGAATGGGAGGGGGGTGGCGGGAGTGTCAAAGAGCATGGGAATGGGAGGGGGTGGTGGGAGTGTCAAAGAGCATGGGAATGGGAGGGGGGTGGTGGGAGTGTCAAAGAGCATGGGAATGGGAGGGGGGTGGCGGGAGTGTCAAAGAACATGGGAGTGGGAGGGGTTGGGGAGGTATGGGCATTCTATCTTCATTGGACTCTTGACCCTCCTCACTGAACCAACACACATCCACTCTGACAGAACATACAGGGAACATGGATCATACATTGTCATTAACAATAGACAACTAGGGAACAATAAAACACACGCATCTATAATGAAAAAATAATCTACTTTTATGATTATGACTTCAATGTACTGGCGCCTGATATGTGTAATGTAAGTTCTCTCCTTGCTCAAATTTCTCTT
The DNA here is from genome assembly GCA_018857735.1 of Alviniconcha marisindica. NCBI lineage: Eukaryota > Metazoa > Mollusca > Gastropoda > Provannidae > Alviniconcha > Alviniconcha marisindica. The sequence goes on along the minus strand of JABMCL010002130.1, from coordinate 1,548,212 downwards.
CAGATTGTAATCAGTATCCTGATTTGTTTTAATGATGTGATGTCACAAACCTCTTGGTGTTCAGACTTTGGGCACGCAGCAAGCCTAGCTATCCCACAGCTATGCCAAACTACCGTTCTGGTAAACCTGGCTATCTCACAGGTCTGCCCAGCTATCTTCTGGAAAGCCTGGATATTTCACTGGCATGCCATTGTCTTCTGTGTAAGTCATTGGTATGGCAGTTGATCTTAATGAAATGCCTGGCTATCTCATGGGTATGCCCAACTATCTTACCAACATGCCTGGATAGCTCACGGGTATGCCCAACTATCTTACCGACATGCCTGGATAGCTCACGGGTATGCCCAACTATCTTACTGACATGCCTGGATAGCTCACGGGTATGCCCAACTATTTTATTAACATACCTGGATAGCTCATGGGCATGCCAAATTATCATACTGACATGCCTGGATATCAGGAATGCCCAATTATCTTACTGACATACCTGGATATCATGAATGCCCAATAATCTTATTGACATACCTGGATATCAGGAATGCCCAATTATCTTACTGGCATGTCTGGATATCCCACTGGTATGCCAGAATGTCTTTTGTGTAACTCGCTTGTATGCCACTTTTGGCAGACTATCTTACTGGCATGCGAAAATATCTCGAGGTCACACAACAAACTGTAGCCCAGTCAGTGAAGCTGACAAGGTACAAAGATAAATAAAACTGTGACTGTAGTGCTGTGGTGCCTGGACTGCCCACAACTATTTGTACATGCCTGAGTTCTGTTTTGTCGCTCTCTAATGCCCCCAAGATCGCACATGCAGGGTTTTCCCATTACGCCATGGCAGTTGCTGAGAACACTGTTGTGTGACAATGAGACAGATGTTCACCAGTCCATTATAAAAGCAAGGGCCATAACACTGTCTCTCATGATGATACTTCTTCTTGACACAACTTTCCTTCTTGACAAGATTTTTCTTCCTCTTGACACAATTTCTCTTCTTCCTTTTTACTAGGTTTTTCCGCACTACACATTTGCTGAGAACTGGACCCTCCATCAGACTCTAGTACTTCCCCCACTGCAAGCAGTGAGTCTGGTTTTGAGGGTTCGGCTTTGTGATTTTCTGTAGCTGCTTTTTCATGTGTGTCATAGGAACTGGATTCTTGCTGCAGGTTATTTGGAACTTTGGTCTTCACATCATCCTGGACAGACTTCTCTGACTGCAATTTGTCTGTGTCTTTATCTGACTGTGACTTGTTAGTGTCTTTCTCCGACTGTGACTTGTCACATACTTTGGCTGTGACATCCTCATGGCCAGACTTCTCTGGTTGCAAATTGTCTGTGTCTTCCTCTGACTGTGACTTGTCAGAGACTTTGGCTGTCACATCATCCTGACCAGACTTCTCTGACTGCCATTTGTCCATGTCATCCTCTGACCGCATCATGTTAGAGACTTTGGCTGTCACGTCATCCTGTCCAGACTTCTCTGGCGGCAACCTGTCTGTGTCTTTTATATCATCTTGCTGAGTTTTCTCTGACTGTGAACTGTCAGACACTCTGATCTTCACAACATCCTGCCCAGTTTTCTCTGACTGTGAATTGTCTGTGTTTTTCACATCATCCTGGTCAGACATCTCTGGCTGTGAGATTTCAGATACTTTGGCCTTCCCATCATCCTGGTCAGACATCTCTGGCTGTGAGATACAAGATACTTTGGCCTTCCCATCATCCTGGCCAGACTTCTCTGGCTGCGAGATACAAGATACTTTGGCCTTCATATCATCCTGGCCAGACTTCTCTGGCTGTGAGTTGTCAATGATTTTAGCCTTCACATCATTCTCACCAGACTTCTCTGGTTGAGAATTTTCTGTGACATTTTCAGACTGTGACTTGACAGGGACTTTTGCCTTCACATCATCCTGGCCATTTTTCTCTGACTGCATCTTGTTTGCGTCTTTCATCTCATCCTGGCGAGCTTTCTCCGACTGTAGCAACCTGTCAGCATCTTTGGCTTGACCGGCCAGGTGTGGTGTTGGGTTCTTGATGGGCTTGTGGACACTGCTTTGTCTCTCCTTGCCTGGCCCATCCTCCTTCTTTTTGCTCTTCTCCTCTATTTTCTCCTTCAGCGAGTCCACAATTCTGTTCAGGGAGAAAGACTTGTGGATCTTGTTTTTGGATTTGGCAGAGGGTGTGGTCAAAGCCACAGAGGGGCTGGGTTTGGCTCTGATGGACAAATCTGTGGCCTGGTCCTGGGTAGGTGTGGTGGCAGCGGAGGATGATTTGCTGCCCTTGCTGTGCGCAGGGCTGGGCGAGGAGTCCCTGGCACCCTTCATTGTCATGTCTTGGATGGCGGTGGAGGACTTTTGTGAAGACATGGATGGTGCTCCTGACCTAGACATGTCCTTGATTTTTTCCACAACTTTTGTAAGGTCTTGACCTTTCTCTGACTTTGAAAGCGAGTGGGATGATTTCTTTTCCTTCCTGGAAGCGGCAGCAAGGAATTCCTCCTCGTCAGCGCCCCCCTCAGGAAGGCCGTTGAGCGCGGCCATGTGTGCCAGGCTGGGGAAGCCAGGCATGGGGAAATTGCGTAGCTGGCCCGCCAGCAATGGATTGAAGGCCATGGGGTTGAAGAAAAACCCTGGGAAAGAGGGGTGGGGTGATGCACTGGAGGTGGAGGAGGCGGTGCTGGAGTCAGGAGTGGCGCTGGTGGCTGTGGAGGTGGAGGCAGGGGTCTTGTCCTTGGAGCCACCCTCCTTGCCCTCCTCCGTGTCCTTGCTGCTTGCTCCAGGCACAGGAAACCCGGCCAGAGGGAAGCCCGCTGCCGCAGCTGCCAGCCCCAGCATGGGATTGGTCATGCCCAGTCCAGCAAGGTTGGCAAATGGCATGCCCAGCGGGAACTTGGGAAAGCCGCCAGCCATCAGTCCCGCAGCTGCGGGGAAGCCTGCTAAACCAGCCATGCTAGCATGCAGCGGGAAGTCAGCAGCGGAGCTCATCATAGAGTGCAGAGGGCCGGCGCTGCGTGGTTTGCGACCGCGACCGGACGGCTTCAGCAGACGAGCATCCATGCTAGGAGGCAGCGAGCCCTGAGGGAGAAGAAAGAACATGATGAGTGGAAAGGGCAGTTGTAAAGAGCCCTTTCCTGACCTGTGAGTCTGTTTCACAGTTTACTGTCAAAAATGTACTCCCTGTAGTAGGCCCAGTAAATGTATTTGTATTAACCAACCAAGCAAACACATAAGGTTTATCACCTTGCATGACAAGAGCCAACCCCATAGCAACAATACACTGAGCATCCACAGCTTAACAGCAGCAACCGCAATGCCCCATCAAAACAACGCATGTGATAGTGTCCATTTCTGACCTTTGCGCGAAGCAGTTCACCCCACTTGGGGTCCACATCAAAGGTAGGGTTTTGCTCCAACCACTCCTTCAGGTGCTTGAGCGGCGGTGCTTTGGCCCCTGTGATCTGAAAACACAGCAGGCAAACCACTGTTTTGTCACACAGTCAGGCAACTGGTCAACACAAGGTTTGTCACCTTAATGGCAAAATACCCCCTGTTGAGTGCCTAGATACTGTAAGTTACTGTTACCCACAGATAGTGTTAACACACGTTTTATGCCTATTTTATACAGTTCTGATTGCCCTGATATAACCGTACCGGTTGACTGGGTGTAAAACACCAACTTACTTACTTATACATACACTTCTTTTTTCTTTTTTTATAACATCAGGTAAAATGCATAGTAAAAAATTGAAGAGCTACTTTGCTGCCTAGCCATTAATATGAATAAATGCTGAAAGGACTACAATCGTATCAGTGGTGCCTTGCTGTGCTTGAACTGTCCTCCCTCCTGCCCTAGTTTCAGTAGCTACAAGTAGCAGTTTATCCTGACACACAAAACAGCAACAAGGTTTTACTGGTTTTACTTCCACAACACTGTTTTACTGGTTTTACTTCCACAACACTGTTTTCCCTTCTGGGTGCATATTTTCCTGATCCCCTGACACAGACTGAAAACTGAGTATATGTAAATGCAGTGGCAAGCTGCAATATTTTGCTCTTATTATTTTCCAAAGCTGCCACAAGAGGAAAGAAAAGTCACTGTTATGACAGACACTAACAAGTGAGAGTACTAGAGCCAATCTCTCTCTCTCTCTCTTCTCTGTCTCTGTCTCTCTCTCTCTCTCACACACACAGAATCAGCATGTATGACTTTGCAATAGGGCCACTGCAAAACCATTTTTTTTAAACAAAACTTAACATTCAACAAAGTTTTCAACCATCACTGTTTCTAGTTACAAAAGGTTAAGTAATTCAGAAGATACCATCTTGATTAACATTCAACAAAGTTTTCAACCTTTGCTGTGACCAAAACCAAAATTTTGTATGTCCATTGTGACCTTGACCTCAAACACAACAATCCAATATTTTTACTTAACACTTTGGCTTATAATGGTCTACCATCAAACTAAATTTCTTTGCAAAAAAACCTTTAGCTCAAAAGATAATCACAGCAGAAACAATCATATGTGGTCATATAAGCCCTCACATTCACCTTGACCATGAGACAGCAACTCAATTTTGATGCAAGGCATTCTGCCTAATGATGATGCACCACCATACCAAGTTTGATTACAAAAGCTGTGAAAGGTTGACTGGTTCAGAAAATATCTTCTGGTCAAAGCCAGACACATGGACAGATGGACATGGTAACTCCAGCATACCCATCTCCCAACTTTGTTACAAGAGTTATAACAAGTAGTACAGTCGAGAAACTGGTTAACACAGTGGTACAGCCAGAGAACTGGTCTCAGTCAAGGGACTGGTTAACAAGTGGTACAGAGAACTGGCCGCAGTCAGGGGACAGGTTAATAAGTGATACAGAGAACTGGTCCAGAGAACTGGTCACAGTCAGGGGACTGGTTTGGTTAACAAGTGGTACAGAAAACTGATCACAGTCAGGGGACTGGTTAATAAGTGGTACAGTCAGAGAACTGGCTATTGTCACAAGTCTGGTCAACACAAGTGATACTGCCACAGAATTGGTCACAGTCAGGGGACTGGGTAACAAGTGGAACAGTCAGAGAACTGGCTACAGTCACAAGTCTGGTCAACACAAGTGATACTGTCAGAGAACTGGTTACAGTCAGGGGACTGGTCAACATACGTAATACTGTCAGAGAACTGGTTACAGTGAGGGGACTGGTCAACATACGTAATACTGTCAGAGAACTGGTTACAGTGAGGGGACTGGTCAACATACGTGATACTGTCAGAGAACTGGTTACAGTGAGGGGACTGGTCAACATACGTGATACTGTCAGAGAACTGGTTACAGTGAGGGGTCTGGTCAACATATGTGATACTGTCAGAGAACTGGTTACAGTGAGGGGTCTGGTCAACATATGTGATACTGTCAGAGAACTGGTTACAGTCAGGGGTCTGGTCAACATACGTGATACTGTCAGAGAACTGGTTACAGTGAGGGGACTGGTCAACATACGTGATACTGTCAGAACTGGTTACAGTGAGGGGACTGGTCAACATACGTGATACTGTCAGAACTGGTTACAGTGAGAGGATTGGTCAACATACATGATACTGTCAGAGAACTGGTTACAGTGAGGGGACTGGTCAACATACGTGATACTGTCGGAACTGGTTACAGTGAAGGGACTGGTCAACACACATGATACCGTCAGAACTGGTTACAGTGTGGGGACTGGTCAACATATGTGATACTGTCAGAGAACTGGTTACAGTGAGGGGACTGGTCAACATATGTGATACTGTTAGAGAACTGGTTACAGTGTGGGGACTGGTCAACATACGTGATACTGTCAGAGAACTGGTTACAGTGGGGAATGGTCAACACAAGTGGTACCATCTGAGAACTGGTTACAGTGAGGGGACTGGTCAACATACGTGATACTGAGAACTGGTTAGAGTGGGGGGACTGGTCAACATACATGACACTGTCTGAGAACAGGTTACAATGAGGGGATTGGTCAACAGAAGTGGTTCAGTTAGGGGACTGTGCACAAAGTTATGGCACTAGTCCATAAAAAGTGTTCACAGCCAAGGAACTGGTCAGAGTCTGGGCTACGGTCAAAACAAGTGGTACGGTCAGAGAACTGGTCACAGTCAGAGGACTGGTCAAAACAATTGTTGTTGTCAAGAAATTGGTCACAGTGACTGGTCAACATAAGTGGTCATATCCAGAGAACTGGTCAGAGTCGGGGAACTGGTCAACATTCATGGTTCCCAGGGACTTGGACTAGCGCCAAATAAGGACCTTATAAGGACCAGTATTAGACTTTGTAAGGACCATCGTAACAGTAAGGAACACGCACACAAAATGAGCTGAATTTTGCAGGCTGTGCATCGAGTGTAGTGTTTGTCCAGTTTATCTTTCAGAACCTGCTCCCGATATGCACTGTCCTTTAGCCAGCGGTATTGGAACACACATTATCCCGGCATCTTCACTGTTAGCTTAGGTTCTTACAGTTTGAATTTGAATTTTGCAATAAAAATAGCTGACCCGGAAGTCACTGCGTAATCTCATGACCGTGATTTTGGCTACATATGATCTAAATGAACATGGAGGAAAGCATCATCTGCTTCAGACATCATCTCAACTTATACAAGGAAAGAAGTGTCTGCTTCAGACATCATCTCAACCTATACAGTGTCCAAACAATTATGACCTTCAGTAAATGTGTGGAACCATCCAGTGTTGCTGACTCGGAAAAATGAGAGGCTTTTATAACTACCCACATCCATTTTTAGTGTTAGACTTGTAAGGATCATGATGCAAATATAAGGACATGTAAGATCTTACTTGCCAAATTCCAATTTGTAACTACTTGTAAGCACCTGTAAGAACTCTTGAACTGGTCACAGTCAGGGAACTGGTCAACATAAGTAGTACAGAGAACTGGTCACAGTCAGGGAACTGGTCAACATAAGTAGTACAGAGAACTGGTCACAGTCAGGGAACTGGTCAACATAAGTAGTACAGAGAACTGGTCACAGTCAGGGAACTGGTCAACATAAGTAGTACAGAGAACTGGTCACAGTCAGGGAACTGTCAACATAAGTAGTACAGAGAACTGGTTACAGTCAGTGGTGTTGTCATGGTCAGGGCACTGGTTAACACGTGAGGTAGTCAGGGAACTGGTCAGTCAGGAGACTTGTCAACAGTAGTGGTCACAGTAACAGGAATGGCCACAGAATCAAGGTCCTGGTCAATGCAAGTGGTAGGATCATGTTCAACATATATGGTAGTCAGGTGACTGATCAACACAAGGTTTGTATAGCAAAATACCCCTTCCTGTGTGCCTATATACCGTAAGTCACAGCTGTCCAATTTATTTGTACTGGGCCTGGTTACTAGTGGGGATAGCTCAGTGGCAGAGAACCAGGCACCAGTTTGAGTCCTGGCAGGAGCTGCAGGAAAATGTTCTTCTCCAGGGTCAACTTTCTGTGCTATAATTTTGGCATCTGTTACCACAGTAGCACTTAACAGTTCCTGGTCATTCTGCCCAAAGTACAGGTGGCAGGTTACAGCTAAACCCATAGGCACCCTACGTATGTGACTTCAAATGAAGTGACACTGTAAACCGGTGCTTCGCTGCATGGTGTACACAGACCATGCACCAAGATGGCAGCAGTTTTGTGTGGCACCAGCCAGAATGGATTCAAATTAATGAAGTTCTGACCTTGAACATGGATATCCAGTCTTTTCACAAGATACTGTGACTTAAAATGATGTATAATCAAAATAAGTGTGGATGCAAAAGGATCAGCAGTTCAGCAGATATACAAAAATAATCATATTTTAATTATATTAGCCCTCACCTGACCTTGAAGACAGCAAAGCAATCTTTTCCCATGATGCTAATGCTCATGATATACATTGCCATCCCAAGTTCAGTTGCAAAAATGTTTAACAGCTCAGAAAATATCATCTGGACAAACAAACTCAATTTTTTTAACCTTTAGCATGATCCTGACATGAACACACCGTGAACACATCTTTTCACAGGACACTCTGGCTTATGATGATGTACCATCAAACTTAGTTTGGTTGCAAAACGAGTAGCAGCTTGGAAGCTTTCATAAAAAGTCATATTTTGGTTATATAAGCCCTCACTATTCAAGATGATCTCATCAGAGAAATTAAAACATGGCTGAACTCAAAGAACAGTTATTGACAAAAAAACAAAAGTTACATATTAAACAAACTGGTAATTTACATAATTTACACACATTGCTTTGACATAATGGATTTATCTGTTCAGATATACTACTGACCTTGACTATGACCTTGACCATGAAGATAATAACCCAATTTTTCTACAGGACTCATGCTGGAGCTGCTATCCCAGGTTTGGTTACAAAAGGTTGAGCACTTCAAGTCTTTTGGACAAAGCCCAAGGGATAGACACAGTGATTCCAATACTCTCCTCCCTTCCAAACTTTATTACAGGGGTAACAACTGGCACAGTCAGGGGACTAGTCACAAATGCTGCAGACTGGTCAAGTAAAGTGGTACAGTCAGGAGACTGGTCTACACAAGTGGTACAGTCAGGGGACTGGCCAGCATTAGCGGTACAGTCAGGGGACAGGCCAGCATTAGTGGTACAGTCAGGGGACTGGCCAGCATTAGCGGTACAGTCAGGGGACAGGCCAGCATTAGTGGTACAGTCAGGGGACTGGCCAGCATTAGTGGTACAGTCAGGGGACTGGCCAGCATTAGTCCAGTGGGCCGCTAGCGGTACAGTCAGGGGACTGGCCAGCATTAGCGGTACAGTCAGGGGACTGGCCAGCATTAGCGGTACAGTCAGGGGACTGGCCAGCATTAGCGGTACAGTCAGGGGACTGGCCAGCATTAGCGGTACAGTCAGGGGACAGGCCAGCATTAGCGGTACAGTCAGGGGACAGGCCAGCATTAGTGGTACAGTCAGGGGACAGGCCAGCATTAGTGGTACAGTCAGGGGACTGGCCAGCATTAGTGGTACAGTCAGGGGACTGGCCAGCATTAGTGACACAGACAGGGGACTGGCCAGCATTAGTGACACAGACAGGGGACTGGCCAGCATTAGTGGTACAGTCAGGGGACTGGCCAGCATTAGTGACACAGACAGGGGACTGGCCAGCATTAGTGACACAGACAGGGGACTGGCCAGCATTAGTGACACAGACAGGGGACTGGCCAGCATTAGCGCTACAGTCATGGGACTGGCCAGCATTAGCGGTACAGTCAGGGGACTGGCCAGCATTAGTGGTACAGTCAGGGGACTGGTCAACATTAGTGGTACAGTCAGGGGACAGGCCAGCATTAGTGGTACAGTCAGGGGACTGGTCAACATTAGTGGTACAGTCAGGGGACTGGTCAGCATTAGTGGTACAGTCAGGGGACAGGCCAGCATTAGTGGTACTGTCATGGGACTGGCCAACATTAGTGGTACAGTCAGGGGACAGGCAAACACAAATGGTGCAGCGGTCTGAGAATTGGCCAACACAAGTGGTACAGCAACCCAAAGTAAGTATTGTTGTTTGTTTTGCCAGCATTTTGTGTTTTAATGTGATGGGGTGCGGCTCTGTTAGGGCATTTGATATGTTGTTGGTGTTTTGGGGGAGGGCATATCTGGATTGTCTCAACAATCCACTGCAATACGAATGAAATACAACATACTAGTGCTCTTCTGTTGCTGAATGAAGGCAGAGCAACAAGCACCTGGCAATGCTGTACATGTCAGCCGTAAGATATCATACACTAATAAGGTCATTCACTACTACACACAACTGTACTGTCATGCTCTCATTTGATATAACAGTAACTGTACTGCCAGCATTCTGTGTTAACTGACAGGATGATTAACTGTATCAGTCAACGATTAATGCACTAGCACTCCTCTCCACAGCTTGCTGCAATTTTTAGAAGAAAAAAGAAGAACAAAAAAAATGTAGGACTGAAAACAGTTAAAATCCCTTCTCAGTTAAAATCAGACAAAACAACCACCAATGTCATGTCCACAAAAAGCACAGAACAGCTGGAAGCATGCCACCCACCAACAAAACAAATCAAGTGAAAAAGAAAGCCTGGGACAAAGACATCAGTGGACAAAGCAGTTAGCACTGGCCCATACAGAAAGGCTGTCTACCACCAGGACTGGGAGGAGAGTTAGGGATGTGACATCCCATCCCAACCTATGAACAGACACTCATCACATCCTTTTCTAATTCTCAAACAATTCTATGTACCAACAGTGCCATGCAACCGTCAGCAATGGTCACATGACAATTCATCATCAGACAATTCATCTTTCTCCATGTATCTCTCAGTGCACACCCATATAAACACAGACAAAAATCTTGTTACTTTATCTCCAGTTACTGATTCTTCCATTCATTGCACCATATCATTTCTTTCCCCAATTCCTCTTCTTGGCACTAATTAAGTAAAACAATACATCTCTGCTACTCTCTCTTTCATATACACAGGTGTGCCTGCAGCAATTGCTACGGTAACATGATACACTCACAGCAACACACTGATACACTAAAACACATACACACTCTCATGATACATGTACACAGACTCACAAACCATGATACACAAACATACACATGATACATACACATGATACATGTACACACTCACAAACCATGATACACAAACATATACATGATGCATGTACACACTCTCACACACACATTTTGTCCAACCTCCATAATGGCTATGACACCATAATACACAAATATACACATGATACATATACACAGTCTCACACATACATTTTGTCCAGCCTCCATAATGGCTATGACACCATGATACACACACTCTCTCTCACACACACACACCTTGTCCATCCTTCATCATGGCCATGACACAATACAAAGACTCACAAATACATTTTGTTCAGACTCCATGACTGAGACACCATGATACACACACACTCACAAACACATGTCCTGACCCTGTAACACCTATGATACCATTATAGTTTATACACTCACACATACAAAGACAAGTACATTTTGTCCAGCCTCCATAATGGCTATGACACCAAAACGATACACACACTGTCTTGCCCTGCAAAATGGCACCATGGTTTTGGTACACTTCCAAACACACATGACTAAAATCAAACACACTGTTCAGCCTCACATAATGGCTATGGCACCATGAAACACTGACTACACACACAGACTCACAAGAACACTGTCAGCCCAAAGAGCAGCTACACTGACACAACACATTCACAGATAGACAGTGCACACATACGCAGTCCAACCCCAACAACAGCTACGGTAACAATCACATAAAGCACTCATACACACAGTGTGCATGCACGTAGAATGTGAGTGCATGTGTACATACAAACTGAATAGTCATTTTTGAATGTCATGATGATGAATGGTACCATGCCAGAATTGTCTGATGAAGAATCATTGATAATGTATTGCTGTATCACACTAAGCATAGCCACCACATTCAGCTTTTAAGTGACTGGTTGGACCCAGTGCTGAATGTGAGCTGCATATACACTGCCCCCTCTTGACAAAGTGCTGACTGTGAGCTGCAGACACTGCCCCCTCTTGACAAAGTGCTGACTGTAAGCTGCATATACACTGCCCCCTCTTGACAAAGTGCTGACTGTGAGCTGCAGACACTGCCCCCTCTTGACAAAGTGCTGACTGTGAGCTGCAGACACTGCCCCCTCTTGACAAAGTGCTGACTGTGAGCTGCAGACACTGCCCCCTCTTGACAAAGTGCTGACTGTGAGCTGCAGACACTGCCCCCTCTTGACAAAGTGCTGACTGTGAGCTGCAGACACTGCCCCCTCTTGACAAAGTGCTGACTGTGAGCTGCATATACACTGCCCCCTCTTGACAAAGTGCTGAATGTGAGCTGCAGACACTGCCCCCTCTTGACAAAGTGCTGAATGTGAGCCGCAGACACTGCCCCCTCCTGACCCACACACAAGCTTCCTCCTTCCGGCTCACCCAGCCATACAACCTGACTCACCTGGTGCTAAGCGTTTATCACACTGCCACTTTCATGTGACTCACCTGTTGCTAAGTGTTTATCACACTGCCACTTTCATGTAGAAACACTTGCCTCAATCTAAGAGTGTATTCTTAAAAAAGGTCTGTGCTGACTGTGTTAGAAACAGCAAGCCAGTATTCTTCTCTATTTCCTACTCCTCAAGTTTTACCACCATGTATCCTCCAAGTACTTCTGATGCCCTTGGCACAGTGCTTTGAGAGAGACCCCCCCCCCCACCCCCACCCCCAACCAAATCTGTGTTCTGCTAGGAACAGTATACCTGGCCTCAATTTTCATCAGTCATAATTAGCGTAATTTCTGTACTACAAGATGCTTCTAGATAGCAGGTGCACCATCCAATATCTGGTTCACAAGTAAAATGAATAGACAGACAGACACTTCCCAATATAAGCATATCTTTGGTGGTGTCACAGCCAACAAGCAAAGCATGATGGACGCATGAGACACACACAAAACAAAGTGCTGTTGTAGCTTAGTATGGAAAAGTGGAAATGTTCAGTAAATTGGTTATTCACAAAAGTTTGAACTGATCAGAAGAACAGTGTATGGAGCACCATTTTCTGAAGATCAACAGCCCAGCAGATGATAACTGGCTAACCCAATTCTTGCTTGAAATCCAGGCTGCTGCCATTTTATTTGATGCACATGTGCACTCTGTTTTTGGTTTCGTAATTTTCCAATTTTGTGTAAATGCTGCTGTATGCTGACAGTATCGCTAGGACTCCGTGGTCATTCCCAATGGTCTGTTTCTGGGATCACTTCACCTATAAATTGCTTTAGAAAATATCACTGCTCAGTTTGCCACAGTATGTGGTTTCTGTTTCAGGTTCAAATTAAAACATGCTATCTACTGTATGGCGCAGTGTCAAATTTGACTCCCCCCAAAAAGGTATTGCCCTGTAGTCCAAAAAATATGGCACCATCTCATTTAACCTAGCCAATCAAATGCCTTCCTCACCTTGATTTAGCTAGTCAAATGTCTAACTCAGACCTAGCCAATCAAACGTTTTTTTCCCTCACCCTGACCCAGCCAATCATGTCCTATCTCACCTTTCGGCCTGACCCCCTCTCTACCACGGACACATTTTCCTCGCCAGTCAGGCGCTGCTCATGCAGCATTCGTGGGTCTAACTTGGGCTTCCTTCCTGGTTTACGTCGCTCTGCCACCTGAGCCTGCAATGCGTGACAAGACAAAACGCCATAGCAACACAAGCCACTGACAACAACAACAATGCTAATGAACAAAACTCAGCACAGCGGGGGGGGGGGGGGGGGGAAGACACGCACAAACAAGTACAGGCATCACTATGGACACATCCAGACCTCGGTAGACCAGGTACACTGCACGGTAGCTGCTAGGGGAAAACAGCAAGGTTGTTTGGGAGCGCTAGATCAGAAAGCTGTGCAAGGCTGAATGGGACCAACCCTTCTGCCTCAACAAGGGCTCTAAGGCAGCTGTGCCACCCAGACGATCTTGGCCACCAGTGAATAGCGCAAGGGCTACTTGGCCTACCTCCACCTGTACCATTTGCCATGGCAAAACTAAAAGTGGACAATTTGGAAAAGGGTTATATTGTCCCGGGGTCCCAAATGATGCACTGGTAATCCAGTGTGCACCTAGCATGGTGTCATTACCCTAGCATGGTGTCATTACCCTAGCATGGTGTCAATACCCTAGTATGGTGTCATTACCCTAGCATGGTGTCAATACCCTAGCATGGTGTCAATACCCTAGCATGGTGTCAATACCCTAGTGTAGGCTCAGACAGCAAAGCACTCAGAAGATTTTAAGGCTGCTTTCAGTGTAGAATCATTTGTTGGAATTTTATAAGAACAAATGTGATAGTAACATAAAAATACTGTTTAGGTGGTTAACAGGAATACGCCAGCAAAAAAATGTTGGTCTTTTATTTTTTTTATAGTAATACTAAACATGACCAATAACATGTATTCAGGTCAAATATGTCTCAAGTCAAAATCAGACCTGTAAGTGAATGACAATGGTGTATCACTAATCTATCCAGACTTACAAAACACGTGACTGAAACTGCCATGCCACCAAAGCCTACAAGTGATTGACACGGCTGTGCCACCAAGGCCTACAAGTGACTGACACTGCCATGCCAAGGCCTACAAGTGACTGACATTACCGTGACACCAATGTCTACAAGCAATTGACATTGCCATGCCACCAAGGCCTGCAAGTGATTGACATTACCATGCCACCAAGGCCTATAAGTGATTGACACTGCCATGATAACCAGGGCCTACACGTGATTGACACTGCCATGCCACCAAGGCCCAAAAGTGACTGACATTACAATGCCACCAAGGCCTATAAGTGATTGACATTACCATGCCACCAAGGCCTACAAGCAATTGACACTGCCATGCCACCAAGGCCTACAAGTGATTGACACTGCCATGCCACCAAGGCCTACAAGTGACTGACACTGCCATGCCATGCCACCAAAGCCTACAAGTGACTGCCATTGCCATGCCACCACAGCCTGCAAGTGACTGACATTGCCATGCCACCACAGCCTGCAAGGTGACTTGAAAAATTGCCTTTGCCACCACCACAGCCTGCAAGTGACTGACATTGCCATGCCACCACAGCCTGCAAGTGACTGACATTGCCATGCCACCACAGCCTGCAAGTGACTGACATTGCCATGCCACAAGGCCTATAAGTGATTGACATTGCTATGCAACTAAGGCCTACAATGGAATAACACCATCATACCACCAGGCCTACAAGGGAATGACAGTGTCATACCACTAAGGCCTACAAGGGAATGACACTGTCATGCCACCAGGCCTACAAGGGAATGACACTGTCATGCCACCAGGCCTACTAGAGACATGCCACTGTCATGCCACCAGGCCTACTAGAGATATGACACTGTCATACCACTAAGGCCTACAAGGGAATGACACTGTCATGCCACCAGGCCTACAAGGGAATGACACTGTCATGCCACCAGGCCTACAAGTGAATGACACTGTCATACCACCAGGCCTACAAGGGAATGACACTGTCATACCACCAGGCCTACAAGGGAATGACACTGTCATGCCACCATGCCTACTAGAGATGTGACACTGTTGTTCAGCTGTGTCTACCAAGGCCTGCAAGTGAATGATGGACATGAACTGCAGGAGAAGCCATACCATGCAGATACACAACACTGTTATTGAATCAATTAGGGCTGCATGTTTGGGCAAGGAAGACAACCAAAAAAAAAAGAATTCAAAGTGAAACAAACTGAAAGTTGTCTGCCATCTCTACACCAGAGGCTAACCCTAAAATGCTAAATACTTTGCATCAATAGCTTTATTGTATTACCTACACCAAAGGCGTAAATACTTATATCAACAGCTTTACCATTTTACCTACAACAGCTTTACTTTATTATCTACACATATTGTCTATGCAGACATGTCATGAACCAGTTTTGTGTGTGTGGTACTGGTGGGGGGGGGGGGGGGGCAAAAAATGGATAATACAATTGATCCATATATGGTATACACTAGTGCAGTGCAATAACTTTTGTTAGACTGTTACTGTACGTATCACACATGCTGGGTATGGTGTGCAAGTGCCAAATATGGGGACGTGTACTTCTGTGTCAATGACAATGGAGGATGAGTGAGTGTGTGTGTGTGTGTGTGTGTGTGTGTGTGTGTGTGTGTGTGTGTTGTGTGTGTGTGTGTGCGTGCATGACAGCTTTGTCCACACTATTCACAAAGTTGAAAATAAAAAGCATATGATTCAGTTAAAATGTCAAAAATGTTGTGTGTATGACACAACATTTTTGACCTTTTAACTGAATCATATGCTTTTTATTTTCAACTTTGTTTAATTAACCATACCAACAGTTTTATCACATCACTTATCTTACCGTGCCTGTGCAACTGAGTCTCAATCTCACGCACAGCATGCCCTGGCTATTGCTCTCTGTCTCTGTGCATGTCACCTAGGTTTAAAATGATGTCAAGCCCCACTGTTATGCCTTTCTGCCATTTGACCAATCTCCACTAGCTAGAATTTATTTAATTATCAAATAATTTTACATTCTGAACTGAGTTTGTTAGAATGATATGGATTTGGTTAAAAAAAATATATTAAAAGTCAAATGACCATACTAGCTTTACTGAATCAGTTATGGGTAAGTCTTACAGTGGTAAGTCTTACCTTATTTAGAGTTGCATTCTTACATTTTAAGTCCGTTCTTAACTGGGCAAATGTTTGTTCGCCGAACATACTTTGGACACTTCAACGAACTATGATTCGTTTCTTAACTGAACTTTTAGTTTGCCAAACATAGTTTGGACAGTTCGACGAACTTTACTTTGTTCTCAACTGGCTTGTAATGAGATGCAAGCTTTGGCCCGAACTTGCGGCAGACACGCAGCACACAGCATGATCAAAAATGTAGGCCAAAGTCAAGTCAATATACTTTAATCATCCCTCACAGGGTAATTCAACTAACTACTATCTCATTCTGGGTCCCCGAGACAAGGCTGCGCCTCCCACAAGTCAACAAATAAACAAATTCCCTCCGAAGCGAGTGAAGAACCTAGCGACACCGTCATCCATTTTTATTTCTTCTTCACCCACAGGAGAGCTCTGCTCTCAGCCAATCAGAGGCAATGTTCGTCGAATAGGGCGAATGCTCTCAGAACAGGTTGAGCGAAGCTTTTTGGACCCTGAATATAGCTTCGTCGCAGTTCGACGAATACTCCCAACTAGGTTCGTGAAGAAAAGTTCGCCCAATTAAGAACCAACTAGGTTCGCCGAATACTTCCAACTAGGTTCACGAACAAACATTTGCCCAATTAAGAACGGGCTTTAGGTGCATGTCAGAGGTAATCCTTCCAAGTATGTAAGATGTCCTCTGAATTTAAGGTAATAATCCAACAGGTTCCTTTATTCAGCTCATGTGGCCATCTTTCATACAGTTTACTAGGAGTGACTTCCTTTTATTTATGCCGGGACCTGCGCACCCTTCGTTGAGTACTCCTGTAGCGTGTGCTCGGTGCTAGTGTGAATCAGGTTGCTGGTGGGGGTTGGCGAGAACACTGATGTGTGTCTCAATCTTTTGAGGACACTGATGTGCGTCTTAATCAATCTTTTGAGGACACTGATGTGTGTCTTAATCAATCTTTTGAGGACACTGATGTGTGTCTTAATCAATCTTTTGAGGACACTGATGTGTGTCTTAATCAATCTTTTGAGGACACTGATGTGTGTCTTAATCAATCTTTTGAGGACACTGATGTGTGTCTTAATCAATCTTTTGAGGACACTGATGTGCGTCTTAATCAATCTTTTGAGGACACTGATGTGTGTCTTAATCAATCTTTTGAGGACACTGATGTGTGTCTCAATCAATCTTTTCTTCTGCTCTCTCCCCCCCCCCCCCTCTCTTTTGTTGATGTTGTCCTTGTTCCTCTTCACCTTTACACAAAGGCCTGGTCTTTTACTCTCTTGTTTAAATGAAACATAAAGTGGTTACCGTAACAGGCTGTGACTGTGTGTTTAATTCATGAGTATTTTGTGGTTTGTTGATTGTATTACTATATTGATTGTATTACTATTGAATTAGTATATGACTTAGTGCCAAAAGGTGCGCAAATGGGGGGTCCGATTTTTGACTGTCAATAAAATCCATTTCAAACACTTTGTCTTGTTGTTGCTTTGTGTGTGCGTTCATAATTGGTCAGTATCACAGTGGAAACAATATCAGCTCCAAATCTGGAGCAGCTGGAGAAAAAAATAAATTTGAAAGTGAAAAGCGCCACGAAATTCAACCCCTGAAAACGGACACGCTCACGGTGAGTGCTTTCGATGCTTTCATTCACGTACATGATGAATCAAAACATTACCTCAGTCACTGATTTGCACAGAGGAGATATCGCTTTACACAGTGCATATAAAATCGATTATCACTAATTTTTGTTTTTGGAGTTAGAGGCTCCAAAATATCCCTCGGTCGAACGTTATGTGTGTTGAAATGTTTCATGACCAGCATCCACTCAGTGAAGAACGGACTTTCTCTTTCGTCGAAACTTTACTCCAGTCACTGTGGTACGTCACTGCATCAGGCGCCAATGTTTTATTTTACTGCCAAATGTCTGGGTAGTTTTTAAAATATATTTTGCCATTCTTCATAAAATTGTTGCAAGAAATAACGTTCAACAAAGCATTAGATTAAACAAGCAAAAGGGGAAAAAAAAGTTTTCGTGCTTTTGCACTACATTCGGTTAGCCATGTTACACATCTGGGTCATTTGCTTTGAACACATGGCCGCATGGAAGAGACGTTCTGATATGCGAAAGGTGTGTGGTAATATTTTCGGACTGTAACGTTCAACTTTATTTAAACGTTCATTGGAGATTTAGTCAAATCTTCCGGTTACACGATGTTTATTTGGTATATGCCGAATCTTTTAAAAGTATCGGAATGTTAGCATACAGAGTGAGTTTTTGTTGCTGTCGATCTAAAGTTTGTTCAGATGCTTTCGAAAATTTGTTTTCACCAAGTTTCTTACAACATGAGTGCATGTTGAAATCGTAATGTGCGACAGCAGACTGGTTATAAACAGTATATTCTGATCGTACTCTTTACATTTTTTGCTTGTGCTTAACGCAGTTCGTTTTGTTTACAAACTACGTCTTCAAACAAATCATCATATATGGCAGACAATTCAAATTTACGCAGATTAAAGTCATCAAGTTAGATGTTGAACATTACGATTACAACACGAGCTGTGGAAATAATAACGTTCGACATAATTATGGTGACCATGCCTGTCTGCCTTCCAGAGTTCTAAAAATGTAAGGTGCTGATCTTAATAGCATTATTCTTTGGCTGTGATTTTTTTAGTCATATTTATTACGATTTTTTCTATTTATTATTATTAATTCTTTCACTTTGAAGTTAACTGTTCAACTATTTTTGTCCTAGGCACCCGAGTCAACATGACCAAGAAACGCATGGATGACAGGTTGCGTGTGTGTTTTCCTGTGACACCCAAAAGCAGCAAAAGTTGCACTCACTCTTACTTGCTCCATTTTCTCTTACAAAACACTTACTTGTTTGTTAATAATAAGTATTATTTATTTTGTTATGAAAAACAAAGTACCATGTCATGTATTTAACATTATGCTATCCACTACAACAAAATTAATGCAGCAAAAACTGTTCACATGGAAATAGTTATCTGTCTTTATACTCTACAGTAATAAAAAGTTACTGATTTATCATTTTCATCAAGAAACAAACAGCATTGTACATCTTGTTGAAATAGTAATGTACGACATATTTCTTACATCATTTGCTGTTTATGTCAAGAAAGCTTAAATTTGAGGAGAAAAAAATCATCAAATCTTCCTTGTCACATATTGTTCTATTAAAGAATAACTGTTTATGTTTCAAAATGTGTTGCTTTTTATTCATTTAAAAATGTTCAAGATTGGCTGTATGTTGAACGTTATGTATTGCAACAAACTATGCGTAGCATGCTGTTCTGTGTGACAGAACAACAACAGTTTACTTGGTAATACTCATGTGGATCACATCTTGTAAGATCAGCTGGGTTTTCACAGTTAACTGCATGATTAGCAGCACAGTGATGTGGGCTTGTTGTAATGTGTAATGTTCAACATCTTGTCACAAATCACACTGAAAGTCAAATTTCTCAGGAACGAAGAGCAGCACTGCCTTCTCCCTTCACTGGTGGATGACTTCACATGTGTTCATTCAAAAAATGCATTACTCACTCACATCCTGTCAACTTTATTTTCTAGTACCTCTGTCCTCTTTTCTTGTGCACCTTTTGGCACTAAGTCATATACATTGTTAACCTGTTAATGTTATTGTGAATATGTGTATGACTATGAATGCTCCCAACACCATGCCTCATTCCATGTGCATGTATATTTTACTTGACACATGGCAATAAAGATGTACAGATTGATTGATTGAAAATTGCTGAACATCTGTCAGTAGAGTTCTGGGTTTACAATGACTTCTGAAACTTTGTATGTTGAGGCTTATGAATTTGAAGTCAGGGCACAAACTGAAATCTGGGCACATGTTTTATAGCTATCAGAGTTTGCAATGCTTGAAAAGTTCATAAAAATAGTAGTGGAAAGGAGTGAGTAAAAAGAGTCAATAAAGAAACGAACAGTGGTAGAGACAGTGTATGTGCTGCAGCAGTCAGTGTTTGCAAGCCTGAAAATAGTGTCAAACAGCGTTATAGAGTCAGACTACAAGCATCATAGTCAGACAATGACATCTAACAGCATCATAGCATAGGATGAACAAAATTAAAAAGCCAGGCCATACACAGGCCAACTGCTACACTGACTGTGACCAGACTGAAGAAGAAAACAGTGGGCGACTGAAGAGACAAGTGAGGCAGAGAGAAAAGCAGAGACAGGGTGAGGGTAGGTGTCATGTCCACCCGGGTTAGGTGACTGGACTGTTGTGATTTGTGTCACGTCCACCCGGGTTAGGTGACTGGACTGTTGTGATTTGTGTCACGTCCACCCGGGTTAGGTGACTGGACTGTTGTGATATGTGTTTAAAGCTGGGTTTTTTATAGCAGTTGTGTGAGTCCGTACCGTGCAGGCAGTGGGTCCACGATTGCACAGATAGGCCTGCGAGTTCTGTCAGACAGGTATAGGTCATGTTGTCTAAGTCAACCAATGAGGGAGTAGAATGGGTTCTGTCGGCGTGTGGTGTGAAATGAGCTAGAACAGACTGTTGTCCATCTCCAAGAGGGTAGGCTGTTTGGATTGCCAAAGTGGTTCTTTGTTGGGTTCCGGTTATCAGCAATGTGATTTTTTGTTAAAACTCTGTTCTGTAATTTAATTACAGGGAAGCTATTAATATAAACTTTTCCGTTAACATTCAAGAAACGTGAGGAGCGGGAGAGGCTATCATGAGTCAGCTGGTAAGTCAATGTCTATTCTCTTCTTCATTGCATGGAGTGCTGGTATTTGTTCTGTGTGTGCAGAAGCAGTTTAGCCATTTTATGCTTTGTTGTCTGTATTATTATTTCCTTGATTATCTGGTTTTGTTTGATGGTATATATAGTGTGTGTGGTGGTATGCATGATACAGTATTTGTTCTCCGTGTGTGTGGAAGCAGTTTAGGCATTTTATGTTTTGTTGTCTGTATTATTTTCTTATCTGATTTTGTATGAAGGCATATATAGTGTGCGTGGTGGTACGCATGGTATGGAGTTGTTAGAGGGCAGAGGACATTTCAGACAGTATATTCTGGTTGCAGGACTCAGTGGTCTATCGTCTACCGTTAGTGGTCTATCGTCAATTGTCTATCATCAATTGTCAGTTGTATATTGTCAATCACGTATTGTCAGTTCATTGTATCGTCTGATCATCAGATCTTCAACTCATCTTTCTTCTTCACCTTTCTTCAGTTAACCCTACTACTGCCATGTCTACGTTGGCGACTGGTTGATGTTTGCTGTCGGTTGGCACCGCACATGTCTGGCGTTGCAGTGTGGTGTTGTAACTTCACTGCTGCAGTCTGTGACGCCTGTCAGCACTCTTCTTTGTGTTCTGTTGCTGGCATGGGGCTGCTCGTGACGACTTGGTGTCATCCGTTACCCATTTGTCATTGTCGATGCAGGGTGTGACTGCTGTCACGCTTCCACTTTGGGGACCACTTTCCTGTCGTCATTGTGTTACTGGTTCGACTAGTACTCTTAGCTGAGAGAGCTCGTGAGGTTGAGCTATTATATAACATTTGGGGAACTGTGTCTCTGGTACCTTCTTTAACCAGTGAGACTGGGTCATTGCCTCTTTAACATATTACTGCCTGCCGTTGTTGTGAAGTGTCATGATGTATTTGTGAATGATCTGATCAGTATACTCCATCCATATACATTAGTTAAGGTTGTGCATGTGAGTGGAGTAGGTTTTGCCTGTGATGGGTAGTGTTGTGTGACTATTAAAGGGTTTGAAAGGTTACTCATTGTTGTGTTGTGACAATGGGGAATTAGTGTGGGAGGGATTATGTCAGCGACCATTAGGGTAGTGACAGTAGGGTAGAGAAGGGTAGGTGGTACTCACCGCCTGCAGGTCTGGCACGGGAGGTGGGGGTTGTTCCTCAGGGACAGCCCCAGGCAATGGCAGGCCGCTGGCTGCCTGGCCGCTGATCATGTAGCCTGGGTGCTCCAACAGCCACTGCTCTAGGCGACGTTTCTTGGGGGCTTCATCACCGCACAGCATGCTCCCGTCATTCATGTTCACCACAGGCACTCGTGTCTCTGAAAATGACCAGTACTCAATGCTGGTTACAGGCAGTGAAAATGACCAACACTAAACACTGACTACAGGCAGTAAAAATGTCCAACAAAACTGGCAGTAGAAAATTAGACACTAAACTCTTATCATAGGCAGTAAAACAAAAATGTCCAACAATCAACGCTGATCACAGTGAAAAATGACCAACATTAAACCTGATCATGGCCACACACAAAAAAAGTCCAATACTGATCAAGGGCAGTGAACAAATTTCCAACAATCAATACTGATCACGGGCAGTAAAACAGATGTCCAGTCAGTGAAGTTGGGGAAGGGGGTCAGCCTGCTCTCTCGGCATTCAGTCAGAGAA
Organism: Alviniconcha marisindica; assembly: GCA_018857735.1. Lineage (NCBI taxonomy): Eukaryota > Metazoa > Mollusca > Gastropoda > Provannidae > Alviniconcha > Alviniconcha marisindica. The sequence goes on along the minus strand of JABMCL010002130.1, from coordinate 1,525,480 downwards.
GCTAGGTAGGGGAGGGGGGTAAGCCTGCTCTCTGGGCATTCAGTCAGAGAAGCTCAGGGGGGCGGCAGCCTGCTCTTTCTTCAGTCAGTTGGAGAATGTAGGAAAGCAAATCAAAGAAAGGGTGGTGTGCTTGCTCTGTGTTTATTCAGTCAGAGAATCTAAGAAAGACTCGATGATGGGGCTGTAGGGAGGGACCAACTGGTGCTAACCTGGATCCAGACTGGACAGGATGCGTGCCTGCTCTCTCTTAGCCAGTGCCTCTGCCATTGCTTGTTCTGCCAGCTTCTCTGCCTTGCGTTTACGCCCTCTTCGACGTCGCTCTGGGAAGACATAGCCCTGCTCCATCTGAACACAAAGACATAAAACATAGGTTGCACAGGACACGATCTCATTTAACACTAGCAACATGCTGCTACAATGCCCCCCCCCCCCCCCCCCCCCCCAAGGAGCCAATACAACAAGGTTTGTCACCTTGTGCAGCAAAATCTCCCCCCCCCCCCCCCCCCCCCATGTGCCTAGCAATACTGTCAGTTACAGGGCTGCAGTCACTGTGTCAGTGCATGCCCAGTTTGTTTGTCCTTGGTCTGGTTAGGCCTAGCAATACTGTCGGTTACAGGGCTGCAGTCACTGTGTCAGTGCATGCCCAGTTTGTTTGTTCTTGGTCTGGTTAGGCCAACAAACCTAGTTTGATTGCAGTGGTACAGAAAATACAAGAACAACAGTTGATGTGTCAAGTGGTATCCCACAGGGAAGTGTGTTAGGACCAACATTTTTTACAGCCTTGCCTGAATGTGTCCGAAGCTCCTTGAAAGGTATTTGCTGATGATAGTAAACTATACGACTCTAAACTGTATAAAGATTAAGGAACATATCTACAGCCTAAAGCCCATTCTTAACTCTTTCATTCCTGAAAGCCGCTACAGCGGTTGAGAGAATCTTTCCCTTCATTCCTGAGAACTGCTAGAGAGGGGCAGGCATGAACACTCCCTTCCTTCCGGCCGGCCACTGCAGCGGTTCTGCCTTTGAAATCCACGCCTACCTGTCACATGGTCAGCACATCAGTTCCCCCTGGCCAGTGTAACGGGACCTGGGGAATGTTTTGATAAGCCGCACAATGCTTTGATTAGCCGTGCCTGGCCTGGCCACTGCCAGAGTGTGGGAAAGTGTCCAGTGCACAAAATTTGTCCATTTCTAGGGATGGGGTTAGGTTATTCTGTACAGGTGGAAAGATGGTGGCGGAAGAGTACAACGACAGTAATCAGTCCTCTGACGACGATGTTTATGACAATCTGGGCGAAAATGATTTTGATCCGTTTGAACTGACAGAAGAGGAGAGAGCAGAGCTTGCAAATGCATTTAAAGATGATAGTGAGAGTGGTGATGAATTGGATGATGAAAACCAGCCATTGTTTTTTACTCAGCCACGTTTTGAATGGACAGGTAGGGACACTGCTGTGACACGAGACATACCTCTGATGTCCAGTGCAGATGTGTACATAGACATAGTGAATATAATTGTACAGAGTTACGATGCAAACATTGTGGATATATATATGATAGAAACGGCGCATGGATTACACTAAAATGAAACAATCACACTGTGAACTCATACTTCCTACTCTTGTGCAAACCGTCACCTTTTCATCACCATTTCAAGGACACAGACAATGCAACAAACGGAATTTCTGGAGATAGCTTCTATGTGGATGTTACCTGGGACATCAGACTGTAAGTAGGGAGCACGTTCCATTTCTCTTCGCATGTTCTGTGGGCCTGCAAAACGTTGGTTTCGTCTGTTTGTCTTAAAAAAGGTATGTGTCACCTTTATTTGCACCTGTGTGTCACCCTCCTGACAGTGACTCTGAAAGTGTGACCATTGCCTTCTGACTTCATTTACCTACACAGCGATATATAGGTTGCCATGGTTTTACTAAGAGCTTGCAGACACAGATGACTCAAACCCACATACCCTCTTTCATACATTTTTTCCTTATGAAAACCCTGGAATGAAAGGACTGTTATGTACAGAGGAACATAGGAATAAGGGGAAGTAATGCCAAATATGAAACAGGGATGAAAGAGTTAATTGGGAGAACTGTTTGTTCGCCAAACATACTTTGGACAGTTTGATGAACTATAATTTGTTTCTTAAGTGAACTTTCAGTTTGCTAAACATGGTTTGGGCAGTTCAACGAACTATGCTTCGTTCTTAGCTGGCTTATAATGAGATGCAAGCTTCGGCCAAAACTTGTGGCAGAAGTGCAGCAGACAGCATGATCCAAAATGTAGGCTAAAGTCAAGTCAATATACTTTAATTATCCCTCTCAGGGTAATTTAAATAACTACTATATCATTTTGGGTCCAAGAGACAAGGCTGTGCCTCCCAGAAGTCAACAAATAGGTCAATTTCCTCTGAAGCAAGTGAAGTATCGACACGGTCATCCATTGTTACTTTTCTTTCTTCCTCATTCACAGGAGACCTCTCTTTGCTCTCAACCAATCAGAGGCAAAATTTGCCAAACTGGGTGAATATTCCCAAAACATGTTGAATGAAGCTTTTTGGACCCCGAATATAGCTTCGTTGCAGTTTGACAAATACTCCGAACTATGTTCGTGTAGCAAATGTTCACCCAAATAAGAATGGGCTTAAGGTGTGGACTAACATGTGGAACTTGTGCCTTAATGTTAGTAACTGTAAAGCTATGAACATAGGGAGGCAGAACCAAGAAACGACTATAAAATGAAGGTCAGTGAGGTTGAACATAAAAGCATCAGTAAATCATATCAAATGCAATGACGAAAAAGACCTGGAGTTATTTTTGATCAGGATTTCTCCATTTATACACATATTTAAACCTCAACAAACCAGGCACACAAATATAGAACTTTTTTTATGCCCAGTTAACCAGGATGGTTATATCATGGTGAACATTTTAACATCATACAATAAATGCTAAAAAATTATAATTTTCCAAAAATGTTGATCTCTTCAGAAAGTTAAATATTCAAAGATATATCCTTGAATAAAATCTGCAGTGTATGAGCCGTAAAATGCTGCTCTCTTGCTTCAATAAAATCTTAAGGAAAAAGCAAAACATGTTCTAGGGTAAGCAACTTGTCACACGGAACGCACACTGGTGGCTCATCTCCATTCAATAAAAAGGAGCGTGTCATATATGACATATGAGTGACAAATGTGTAGTCAACAGACAACAGTCTCTTCTGTTTTGAGAAGGAAACAAAATGATTAGTAAAATTATACCAGGCACATAAAATGACTGGTATAATAAAATAATGTTCATATTTTATTTATAAGCTCTACTTCAACCTCATTTTCAGTATGGTAACCTCATATAGTATCCACATTAGAAAAGGCAATCAATCAGTTGCCAATGAAAGGTACAACACAGAAGAGCCACTAGATTTGCAAGTAATTTAAATTAAGGACTTTGATTACACAGGGAGACTGAAACAGCTCAGTTTAATCAGAACAATTTTTCAGAAACCGTTCTTACATACATTACACTGATCCACACAGACACAGACAGAGACTGACAAGCACACCACCACCACACACAGAGATGTGAAGCAACATAGTAGCTGGGACGGCAGTGCCATCAGAAGAGGAAGTTTTCTCCTTCAGCCCCAGCCCCTGCTGACATGTCTGGCAGCAGAGTGTGCTGCAGGCTGGGCAGAGCTGAAGGATGTGTTCGGTGGTCTGAGGTCCTCTCCCACAGGGGCACTCATCCATGTGGGAAATTCTGAAGCCATGTAGGTGGCTCAGCAGTCATGTGGTACCAGCTGTCAGTGGGAAGAGGGCAGTCATGTGGTACCAGCTGTCAGTAGGAGAGGGTAGGGCAGTCTGTGTGGTACCAGCTGTCAATGGGAAGAGGGCAGGGCAGTCATGTGGTACCAGCTGTCAGTAGGAAGAGGGCAGGGCAGTCATGTGGTACCAGCTGTCAGTAGGAAGAGGGTAGGGCAGTCATGTGGTACCAGCTGTCAGAAGGAAGAGGGCAGGGCAGTCATGTGGTACCAACTGTCAATGGGAAGAGGGCAGGGCAGTCATGTGGTACCAGCTGTCAGTAGGAAGAGGGCAGTGTGCTGGTGCCTCTGCAGCTGGTGGATGTGGTCAAAACCACAGCTGGCATCCAGCCTGTTCTTGCCTTTGGGGGCTACATCAACTGTGAATGATGGCTTTGGTCTCTCTCAAGGTTGCTAGCTGGATGGACTGGTCCAATCTGCTGTCAACCGTGAATATTTAAAACTGAGTTGTGAAGTGCAGGGATTATTACTATTATTTAGAAGGACTCACCATAGACTGCTGAAGCTGCTCAATATCAGACATGGGACTGCCATTCACAGGAGACTCTGTCAGCTGCACACACACACACACACACACACAGATACACACACAATCATAATATCAGTTGAGTTAAAGTACCTATAAAAAGGATGAACAGTTTCACATGTAAATACTAACCATGTGCATTGGTAGAAGGCCATTATACATGCCTCAGTTGCTATTTGCTTTGTTTTATTGTGGGTGTACAGAGTGATTTGCTTTGTTGAGCCCATTCATAACCACATGTGACACGGGTATCTACTGGAAATGTGGTGGACCATACTTTGTCAAATAAATGTAAGTTTATGCATCTGTATGCTGCTTTTTTTTACAGTTGATATTGTGTTTTGCCAATTTTTCTTTGCATTTTAACATGTTACATCATTTAGCAGTCCATTTTCATAGCCCACTGGTTTTCCCAGAAACTACTGAAGCCATGTGGAAAACAAATTGTCGGCCATTTTTGATTTTGGTGATGGATGTTACACTTGAGGTACACCGCTTTGGAGAACAACCCATATACAAGTGGACATTAAGATATACAGACAAAACCCAGAAACACAGACAGGACAGATGACTGGGACGGACTGACACTGTGATTCCTCCCCCTTTCAATTTTGTTACAGGGAGTATAATCATAATAATGTACATTTATCATGCGCTCATCAACACCCTAGGCTCTCACATCATACGTATTAGCCTAAATACAATATTCTATACACATGTAGAACACAGTCCTACCAAAATAGTTTATATAAGGTATTATATGAAAACACACACACACACACACACATGACTGTAGCAGAAACTGGGTACTGATATTAGCTGGGGTGGAAATACTGTGAGAAGAGGAAGGTTTTCAGTATACCACTCTTGGAGTATGTAATGTTGTGAAGTCTGAAGCAATCTGGATGTGTGTTGTGTTAGTGTCAAGTTGAGAAGTGTGTGGCAATTTGTTGGGTGGGCTGGGGGGGGGGGGGGGGGGGGGGGGGAGGGGTGGAGGTGGCTAGTGTCAAGTTAAAATGTGTAGCAATCAGGGGGGTGGGGTTGTGGTGTAGAGTGAAGCTGGGAAATGTGTAACAATCTGGGGATGGGGGGTGTGGGGTGGGGTTGTTGAGGTGTAGTGTCAAGTTGGGATATGTGTGTAGGTTGGGGTGTAGCCTGATGCTTGGAAATGTGTAGCCTTCTGGCTGTGTGGGTTGTGATGTAGTTTAAAGTTGGGAAATGTGTAGCCTTCTGGCTGTGTGGGTTGTGACGCAGTTTAAAGCTGGGAAGTGTGTAGCCACCTAGGAGCAGAGAATCCCACATTGCAGAAAAGTTTGAAGAATGGGATTGGCATGGTCAGACAGAAGAGTTCAGTTTGTCAAGGCTATGGAACAGTCTACTGACCGAAGTGGACACGGCAGCAGAGAGAGCAGGGGAAGACTGATGGGAGGCTGTGGACAGTGGTGTGGACAAGTTGACTGGCTCTGGTTGGCTCTCGCTGTCACTGGACCCCATGGCCTGGGCGCTCTGGTTCAACAGCTGCTGCACTCGTGCTGCTGAACAGGCCAGGGGCAAACAGCATCAGACACATAAGTCAGGGGCAAACAGCATCAGACACATAAGCCAGGGGCAAACAGCATTAGACACATAAGCCAGGGGCAAACAGCATTAGACATAAACCAAGGGCAAACAGCATTAGACACATAAGCCAGGGGCAAACAGCATTAGACACATAAACCAGGGGCAAACAGCATTAGACACTTGCTGCACGGGACAGGGTCAAACAGCATTAGACACATAAGCCAGGGGCAAACAGCATTAGACACATAAGCCAGGGGCAAACAGCATCAGACACATAAGTCAGGGGCAAACAGCATTAGACACTTGCTGCATGGGACAGGGGCAAACAGCATCAGACACATAAGCCAGGGGCAAACAGCATTAGACACATAAGTCAGGGGCAAACAGCATTAGACACATAAGCCAGGGGCAAACAGCATTAGACACATAAGCCAGGGGCAAACAGCATCAGACACATAAGCCAGGGGCAAACAGCATTAGACACATAAACCAGGGGCAAACAGCATTAGACACATAAGCCAGGGGCAAACAGCATTAGACACATAAGCCAGGGGCAAACAGCATTAGACACATAAACCAGGGGCAAACAGCATTAGACACATAAGCCAGGGGCAAACAGCATTAGACACATAAGCCAGGGGCAAACAGCATTAGATACTTGCTGTATGGGACAGGGGCAAACAGCATTAGATACTTGCTGCATGGGACAGGGGCAAACAGCATTAGACACATAAGCCAGGGGCAAACAGCATTATACACTTGCTGCATGGGACAGGGGCAGACAGTATTAGACACATAAACCAATGGCAAACAGCATTAGACACATAAGCCAGGGGCAAACAGCATTCGACACATAAGCCAGGGGTAAACAGTATTAGACACTTGCTGCACAGGCCAGGGGCAAACAGCATTAGACACATAAGCCAGGGGTAAACAGCATTAGACACATGGGACAGGGGCAAACAGAATAAGACACTTTCTGCACAGGCCAGGGGCAAACAGTATTAGACACATTAACCAATGACAAACAGCATTAGACACATAAGCCAGGGGTAAACAGCAGACAGGGGCAAACAGCATTAGACACTTGCTGCAAAGGCCAGGAGCAAACAGTATTAGACACTTGCTGCATAGGCCAGGGGCACACAGTATTAGACACATTCTACAGGGACAAACAGTATTAGACACAAGCTACAGGGGCAAACAGTATTAGACGCTGCATAGGCCAGGGGCACACAGTATTAGACACATTCTACAGGGACAAACAGTATTAGACACATGCTACAGGGGCAAACAGTATTAGACACTTGCTGCATAGACCAGGGGCACACAGTATTAGACACATTCTACAGGGACAAACAGTATTAGACACGTGCTACAGGGGCAAACAGTATTAGACACATGCTGCAGGGGCAAACAGTATTAGACACATGCTGCAGGGGCAAACAGTATTAGACACTTGCTGCAGGGGCAAACAGTATTAGACACTTGCTGCAGGGGCCAGGGGCAAACAGCATTAGACACTTGCTGCAGGGGCCAGGGGCAAACAGTATTAGACACATGCTGCAGGGGCCAGGGGCAAACAGTATTAGACACTTGCTGCAGGGGCCAGGGGCAAACAGTATTAGACACATGCTGCAGGGGCCAGGGGCAAACAGTATTAGACACATACTGCAGGGGCCAGGGGCAAACAGTATTAGACACTTGCTGCAGGGGCCAGGGGCAAACAGTATTAGACACATGCTGCAGGGGCCAGGGGCAAACAGTATTAGACACTTGCTGCAGGGGCCAGGGGCAAACAGTATTAGACACATGCTGCAGGGGCAAACAATATCAAACACATGCTGCAGGGGCCACGGGGAAACAGTTAGACACTTGCTGCAAAGGCCAGGGGCAAAATTGTGAAACAACATTGTGCAGGATTGTTAAGAGTATAATATTAGTGCCAAAATAATTACAGCTAAAACTCTGTTGTTGTTTTTGTCAGTAGAAAGCAACTGCTGTGACTTTGACCTTGAAGACAGCAAACCAATATGTTTGAATGACACTGCAGCTCATGATATACACTAGCAGACTAATTTTTGTTTAAAAAGATTTAACAGTTCAGGAGATATGAGGACAAATATTAATTGAAATTTTTAACCATTAATGTAACCTTAACCTGAACAAAGCAATCCAGTCTTTTCACAAGATACTCTGGCTAATGATGATGTACCATCAAACTAAGTTTGGTTGCAAAAGGAAGTAGTTTATCAGATATAATAGAAACAGTTGTATTTTGATTATATGAGCCCTCACTGTGACAACAGCCATCCTATTTGTTGTTGTTGTTTGTTGGAGTTTTTTGCTTGACACTCCAACTTATTTGATGCATCACCAGCAGTTCAGAAGATACCATCAAAGAAACATTCACAGAAATGTTGAACCTTGTGACTCAGACCATAGCAATTCAATACTTTCACTGGACATTTTGGCTTTTTGGATTAGTCTTCTTCTTTTTAAAGTTGAAGTATAGAAAAAAACAAGCCAGTCATTAAATTGTTGAGGCATTATATTTGGATCTGGAAGACCCTAAACAGAGAAATCAATCATTAATTTTAGGTCAAATTTACTCAGTTTAAGGTCTTCCAGATCTAAATATGATGACTCAACAACAACAAAAATCTTTCTTTTCTACACTTTCACATTCTGGCTTATGATGAGCTACCATCATAGTTTCGTTGCTAAAGAATCAGTACAGCCTGGGTACAGACAGCCCAACACTGTAATTCCAATATCCCCCCCACCCCCCGTCCCCCCAAAACAAAAAACACATCCCTCATTACAGGGGTACAATGAAAATAATAAAAAAACACTTTTTAATGGACAGTGCAAAACAACATGCAAATAAATGCCTTTGTAAAGTCAACAACAACAAAAAGATTATTGTACACACTCCATCAAGAACAATGAAAGCAAGAAAAAGATACACATTTAATTAGCTTCTTCTACATTGGGGGTGTAGTTAGAATAAAACCCAGTAAAGATTAGAATGTAAAAACGGGGGTGGGGAAGTGGAACTGTCCTGCAGTAAGGATAAAACAATCAAAAGAATCAGATGATGTAGTCAGTATAAAGCATGGCTACTAGCCCTGGCTCACCTTTCTCAGCATCAATTTCATAGCGCGATGAGCCTCCTCGACCCCGGCCTCGGCCTCTCTTGTGGAATGTCATTTTCAACCCTTCATTCTGAAAGCATCCATAAACATAAACCTTCAAAAACAAGTCTAGTGGGATGTCATCTTACACCCTTCACTCTGAAAACATCCATAAACATAAACCTTCAAGAAACAAGTCTAGTGGGATGTCATCTTACACCCTTCACTCTGAAAGCCTCCATAAACATAAACCTTCAAGAAACAAGTCTAGTGGGATGTCATCTTACACCCTTCACTCTGAAAGCCTCCATAAACATAAACCTTCAAGAAACAAGTCTAGTGGGATGTCATCTTACACCCTTCACTCTGAAAGCCTCCATAAACAAACCAGTAAAAAAGCAAGTCTTGTAGAATATCATCCTGCATACTGTCTTTTGGGGGACAAGAAACATGACATTTCTGCACCATGCATAATTCTTGTTCTGAAGGCTTGTGAGTGCTTTGCATTCAAAGCAGCTGGAAGAAAAGAGAGAGAAAAAAAAAGAAAATTGTGTGTGAGAGAAAGAGAGTATTTTATTAGATAAAGATTTAAGTACAAGTCAGCTTTTTACAAATCTGTCCCTGATGACAAACACAGCAACACTCAACACTTCAAACAAGAATACAAATACAAAAAATACCAAAAAAACTGTGCAACATACAAACTCAGCAAAGAGAGAGAGAGAGAGAGAGAGAGAGAGAGAGAGAGAGAGAGAGAGAGAGAGAGAGAGAGAGAGAGAGAGTGTCAAGAACTGTGTATGCAAAAACTGGAACATGTAGTATGAGCTAGAAAGCATTTTCATGTTCAGAGTTTGTTTTGAAAAGAGTGTAATCAGCAACAAAAAAGTTATGTTCTGATCAGAAGTTTTTATTCAAGCAAACTGCAGCATGTCTTTGTAAAAAAAAATATCCTCATATGAAGTGAATCTGACTGGCAATCAATATGATAATGATAATGAAAGAAACAGGCAAAGCTGCCCCAAAAAATGATAATGAAAGAAACTGGCAAATATGCCCCAACAAATAACAATGACATGAACAGGCAAAACTGCCCCAACAAATAACAATGAAATAAACAGGCAAAACTGCCCCAACAAATGACAATGAAATAAACAGGCAAAACTGCCCCAACAAATGACAATGAAATGAACAGGCAAAACTGCCCCAACAAATGACAATGAAATAAACAGGCAAAATTACCCAAACAAATGGCAATGAAATAAACAGGGAAACTGCCCAAAGAACAGGGAAAGCTAATCCAATGAATGAAAGTAAAACGACAAGGAAAGCTGCCCAAACAGACAACGGTGAAATAAGCAAAAGCTGCCCTAACAAATTAAAGTAAACTGACAGGGAAAGCTGCCTGAACAAAAGACAAACAGACAGGGAAAGCTGTCCTAACAATCCATAGCGAAATAACCACTGAAGTCTGCCCCAACAAATGACAGTAAAATACACAAGGAAAGCTGCCTCAACAGATGACAGTGAAACAAACAGGGAAAGTTACCCTAACAATCCACGGTGGAACAAACAGGGAAAGTTACCCTAACAATCCATGGTGGAACAAACAGGGAAAGTTACCCTAACAATCCATGGTGGAACAAACGGGGAAAGTTACCCTGACAATCCACGTTGGAAAAACAGGAAGTTACCCTAACAATCCAGTGGAACAAACAGGGAAAGTTACCCTAACAATCCATGGTGGAACAAACAGGGAAAGTTACCCTAACAATCCATGGTGGAACAAACAGGGAAAGTTACCCTAACAATCCATGGTGGAACAAACAGGGAAAGTTACCCTAACAATCCATGGTGGAACAAACAGGGAAAGCTCTCCCAACAAATAAAAGTAAAATAAATAGAGAAAGATGCCCCAACAAAACCAACAGTGAAGTAGAGAAGAAAAACGGCCCCAACAAGTGAAACAAACACAAATGGGAATGCTGCCCCAACAAATGACAGTGAAATATAAACAGATGGGGCTGGCAGCCCCACAAATGACTGTACAGTCAACAGACATGGATGGCTGCTCCACCAAATGACAGACAGTGAGATAAAAAAAGAAAAGTGCCAAAAAAAGAAAACAGTGCCCCAACAGTTGTTGGTGGAACACAGAGACTGGGATGCTGCCCCAGCTAACGACAGTACAATCAACAGACTGGGATGCTGCCCCAGCTAACGACAGTACAATCAACAGACTGGGAGGCTGCCCCAGCTAATGACAGTACAATCAAGAGACTGGGATGGCAGACAGTGAGATAACAAAAGGGAAAGCTGCCCCAACAGCTGTCAGTGAAATACACAACCTAGCCCACGAGGGTACAGACAGCTAGGAAGTGAAGACAATGAACCAAACAACAGACAGACGGAGGGGCAGGCACTGAGGCGGTAAACAAGGATCAGGCAGGCGGACAAGCAGGCAGGCAGGCAGCAGCAACACAGCTAACAGCAAGCGGCCTGGCCTACCTGGGACAGGCGGACCTCAAAGTCCTTCTGGCTCTGATCTCCACCCAGTGGGTGCATCACCTGGTTCAACTCCGCCGCCTCTCCACTCTCTGAAGCGCTGTCAGGTCGTGGGGTGGAGCCTCCCACAGGTGTTGCAGAGCGTGAGTCGTAGGGAGTGGTCTGCAGGAAGGAAGGTGGGCGTCGGGCAAAGGGCCACTCCCCATGTTCCACTGTGTAGCAAATGTGCTCCAGGCGGTGGAAGATTACTCGGTCCTGGCCAAGGACAAACATATCCATCAGTACTCACATGTCGGCTTAGGTAGTCAGGGCAGACAAATCAGTGATCACAGTTCAGCTTAAGGCAAACACATGAACAAGGTTGGTTGGCCTATGCGGCAAAATACTCCTGGTTGTATGCCAGGATACTTAACTTGCAATGTTATTGTCTGTATATATATATCCACTTTGTTTGCACTTGGGTCCGGTTATTAGTAATAATACATTAACAAACCTTGTTTGATTGCAAAAAGATCAGTGGAACAGAAAATATAGGATCAACAAACATTCAATGAAGTTTTTAACTTTTTCTGTGACTGTAACCATTAACACAGCAATCCAATCTCTTCACAAGACACTCTGACTTATAATGATGCACCATCAAACTAAGTGTGGATGCAAAAAGGTCACATTTTGATTACATCATTCCCCCTCACTGGGACCTAGACCTTGAAGGCGATGAAGTTGAAAGCAATAATGAAAACATGCTTAGAAGAGGGGGTGCAGAGTTTGACCCAGCCAATGTTAATGGCAGCGACAGTGGCTATTCAGAAGAAAGTGTTGAGGAGGTGAACAAACCCAGTACCCTCAGGGGTAGGGGGTGTGGTTGTGGGAGAAAAATGTGATGTGGTAGTGGTTGCGGTGGTGGTGGTGGTAGGGGTGAGGACAACAAGCACAAGGCGCCACTGAAGAACAAGTGTGTTGCAATTATATTTTCATGCTTCTGTGTGATTCTTTGTGATTCGATTTAAAGTTAATTTTAGGTCAAAGTGAAGAGGAGAAAAAAACAAGCAAGTAATTAATTGCTGAGGCGTTATATTTAGATCTGGAAGATCTATTTTAAGTGCTGTAACCCTAAAAATGGTGAAGATGGTGAAAAATGCTAGGATGGAGTGATAGGGTTTTTCCTCCTTGAAAGCAATATCATCACACAGTTATGATTCCTATATTATTATTATACCCCATGAAAGCAACATCAGACTGTTATGATTCCTGTATTATACCCCATGAGACTGTTATAATTCCTACCTTATACCCCATGAAAGCACCACCATCATACCATCATGATGCCTATATTATATCCCCTAGATTATACCCCATGAAAGCAACATTGGACTGTTGTTTCCTATATTATACCCCATAAAAGCACCACCATCAGTGTTACAATTCCTATATTATACCTCATGAAAGAAACACCATCAGAGTGTTACAATTCCTGTATTATACCCCATGAAAGCAAGACCATTAGACTGTTATGATTCCTAAATTATACCCCATGAAAGCAACACCATCAGACCATTACAATTGCTCTATTATACCCCATGAAAGCAACACCATCAGCCTGTTACAAGTGCTATATTATACCCCATGAAAGCAACACCATCAGACTGTTAGTGTTACGATTCCTACACCTTACCCCACAACAGCAATACCACCAGACCGGTATGATTCCCAATGTTATCAAAGGAGAGCAATACCGTCTGCCTGTTGTGATTCCCATATCTTAGTCTAGGCAAGCCATATCAGTGGATGGTTACAATTCCTTCATCTAGGAAAGCAACTTTACCAGACAGTCACGACATGCACGCCTTACTTAAAGAAATTAATACCAGCACTGTAAGACTCAGTTGTAGACAGACAGACTGATCATTTTTATATAGATGGGTTGTCTTTATGCAGACAGACAGACTGACCATTTTTATATAGATGGATTGTCTTTATGTAGAGACAACACTGTGCTCTGTCGCATGTGACTGGACGAGTGAGTCATTTTGCACAATGTGTTTTCAATAGTCACTGAAGTGGTGTACTTACACAATACTTTATTCATTCCATTATATGTTTTGTGTACACCTTACAACCATGCACCTGTTTATAGTTTTGCTCAAAACCACACATGTAGGGAGCATGTGTGTTTAGCTGTAATCTGCCACCTCCACTTTTGGCAGAATGACCAGGAAATTTTATGTACTATTACAAGCAATTGTAACCCAGAGATGAAACGAATACCAAAATAAGAGCACAGAAAGTTGACCACAGAGAAGAAATCCTCCTGCCACTCCTGCCCAGAATCAAAGCTGTGACCTTGCGATCATGAGTACGGCACTTTACCAATGAGCTACCCCCACCCCGTGTGCCCCCCATGCCTTACTGAATGTATAACTACAAACGTTGTTCCAAAACCAGTCCATAAAATACAAAATGCACCTCTCAGAATTTCCCTCTACAACATCCAGTTTTTCTTTTCTTTTCTCCAATTACAGGACACTACCTGCCACGCCTGGCATCACTGACCTTGGGCCACTCAATTGCAGGTCCCAGGAATGGTCGTCCTGGGACAATTTCCCCAGGTTCCAGTCCTTCAGCATCCAGGTAGGGGGAGTCTTCTCCATACAATCCTGGGAAAGCAGGCGCCATTGGCTAAAACAGAGTGTTTATGTCATGTAACTTTCACCAAACAACACACTGTCCTGTACCACCCACCCACAGACTAGCATCACCAGTAACTCTGACAACCATTTCCAGGCTTTTAAAGCAGTTATGGTACTATTTTTTTTTTAAACAAAACCCCCCCACAGATCTATTAAAATACAAAAGAAAATGTGCCAGGCAACACGTTTTCAAAACAGCTGTTCTTACCAGTTCATTTTTTGGTATCACAATCTTTGATCTGTGCAGTGGGTAAACAAAGATGGAAGCCATAAAATCATACAGAACCACCTCTGTTGAAACCTTTCCACACTGATGAAAACACACAAGGTGAGACTGACCCAATGCCCAGTCTTCCTTGATTGGGACATCCACTTTCATCATTTCATAGTTTCCGGGGTTGCAGAAAGAGGAGGTGATACAGTTTAAGCGGCTGCCACATGTGACACAAAAGGATGCAGGCTGGGGTGGGGCAAGTCTCGGGTGGGTCAAGCAGAGAAATTAATACTGAATGCGTGCCAGCTGACAGAGCTCAAGCAAACCAAGCAGTGTGAAAAGTACCCAAACTGATTCTTGCATCTCTGAGACACTCCTTCCAGCAAATGTTGGAAGGCAGTGTTGAAAATGGCCAACAGATTCAGAGATCAAGCTTCTCATCTGAGGAAACAGCAAAGCGCAGGATCTCACAGCATCCACTGACGGCCCAGCCACAAAACACCAGTCAGGATGGGGCTTCACTTTCAAGCAAGGTCTGACCATCGTTCTTGAAGACAGTGCAGCCCATACAGTCTCAACCTGAATGGGAAGCCGAGACTGGCATGTATGAATGTCTGACATGCACCTTTAAGAACTCCTGTAGACGTGCAGCCCTGAACAGGTCAGAGTGAAGGGAAATGACCAAGCAGACTGGCAGGCAAAGCAACCGTCACAAGTGGCTCGTGTCTCTGATCTGACACGCTGAGCTAGACGCTAACTGCAGGCTAACGCTAATGCTAATGCCAAGGGCATTACACAATCACCCGAAGAAGCGGTGTAGAATGAGGAAGTGCTCAAAAATCTTCCTTGACAGGAAGAGAATGGGCCATCACCAATCAGGTGAACATAAAAAACTGTTTTAAAGGTAATTTTGGGGACGGCTTTCCGTGCACACAGATAGGCTTGCTTAAAGCATTTTACACTGATTTTGCCTAAGAAAGAATCTGGGGTAGTTGTGAAAAGGACTGTTAACGCTGATTAAACATTTTTCTTTTTTCTGATTTCTTTTCTAGTAGCGTCAATATACAGAAGTATTCTAAAATATTTTTTTGAAGAGAAAATGTACTGCTGTAGCCTGCTGAGTGACAACGTGGCTGGCAAGCTCATCCTAAACACTGGAGGTCAAAGGCACAGCTGGTGGCAGTAATCTGACTGTTCACGCTGGGTGGGATTTAGCTTCAACAGTCCTCTCACAACACCCCATCTATTCTGGCCACAGGTAACACGCATCTAAAGCAGCCAATCAGAAGCTACATGAACTGATACAGGAAGTTGAGCCAATCAGGTGTGCGTGTGTTTTTAAATCCACTTATGTGAAATTTGATGACATCCACTTGAAAATTGACAACATGCTTCCTCTGTTAACTGAAGGATTTCACTCAATAATCAACTAAGGAAAGTGTTGAAAAGTACATCAGAAGATAGTTTAGGGATTCATTTAATTGCTTGTGAATATCTTCATTAACAAAAGTATACATTTACACACTGACTGCAAAGACTAGGTGTTTAACATTTGGACATCAGACCTGTTTAAAACAAAATACAAATAACTCATCATAAGACTGCACTTTAAAAAATATAAATAAATTACTTTTAGAAAAGCTAGAGTAAGTTAACTTCTTTTCCATTTTATTTTGTTTTTGGTGAAACTAATCTGAAAATAATTTCTACACAGCTTCCAGAAAAAAATGGCAAATGCTCATACTTTGCAGTGGAAATGCAAAACTCGCTTTGAATTGCCCAAGAATTTACACAAAACATAACACAGAAACCAACACTATGGCTGCGAGAGGTCATGAGACTTACACATGTGCCACCAAAAACCCAGAACTGGGCATATTCTAGACTGGAAAACAAATAAACTGCAAAACATGGACAGAAATATTTATATTTTTGTGTGTGAAGTTTTTGTATTTGGAATTGGGTGTGCTAAAACCCGAGGTGTACAAAATATGCCCCAATTGTATGAGTAAACAGGTCTGGTATAGCTGGTCAATTTGTGATGTTTTTATTGCTTATTGTTGATTTAAGGCAGTATCAGTGATTTTCCGTTTAAGTCGCTGCTGCTTCAACTTAGTTCAAGTGATTGCATATTAGTTCAGAACACATACACTGCAGCAAAACTGAAAGTGCTTGGCTTAGCTTTCATGTATAAAAACAGAAGCTGGGTCAGTGGAAAGAGTGAAATCTCAGCTCTTGACGGTCAAAGTTCCAAGTCATTTGTTCAAAGATTAGCTAACAAGGTGTGGAGGAAAAGAAACAAAGTTTCTGAGTCTAATTTCTGTGCTGCACCCATGAACACAATGTTACGGACTGACCAGTTTTGAAAAGATCAAGCTGACCGATGGCCAAAATGTGTGAAGTCTGTGACAGCAGATGCCAACATGTTGTGGACTTCAACCTTGTGTTCTCTGTCAAGCTATCTAAAGCACCATCAAGCCATCTAAAGCACTGTCGTCAAGCTAGCAGTCATTCTTGTGCAACCAAGCATAATACATTTTACTCTGGGTCTGGGTCATTTGCTCCCAACAAGCACATGCTTTGGCATCTAGGTCACCAGCCACAGAGACCTTGAAACAAGTCCAACGCTGAGTGACACCGGATGACAACTGCTTTGGGGGGGGGGGGACATTTTCACTATGAACATATATTCTAATTTTTTGTTGCTGTCACTTTTTGACATGCTGAGGCTCACATGGTGGTTTAAAGTGTATGTTTTTTAAATTACATATAATTCTTTGTATTAATACTATAGTAATTAGTATTATGTTTCCAAGTTAGTAAAAGTGATGTATGACCACCTTGGGCTGACTGTGCCTCAACAGCCTTTATGGAGCAAGATCCAGAGCAGAACATCTTCAAACATGAAGAGAACACTTTAATACTCGGCTCAGAAACTTGGTGATGGGGTCAAATGTTCCCATGGTTAGCAGGAACAGCTCAACATAGTCTCTTTAACATTTGGCAACAGCAGCAGCTCAATATCACCAATGGAAATCCAGTTCATCCTAAACCAAGACTGAAATGCAAAAATATCAAAATGAAAACTGTAAATTCCTGAATATTCCAAAAGCACACCAAAATCAAAACAAAGGTCTCTGACAACATAATCCAGTAACTGGAAAACAGATGATGGTCAATTAATTTACATGTGTGATAAATATATATTTTCCTCATCTGCACCTTAACCCTCACAGATTTGGGAGTCCAACTTTGTTGGCTCATTTCAAAGCTCCTGTGCTTGCAATCATACTGGCAATGTGTGATGTATTGCATCATTTGACACTTTTGATGGTTTTGAAGGAGTTAACCCCCATATTTATGAACCAACACCCTTTGTACTGCATATGACAGGCAGACCTAAGGTGTTAAGTAGGCACATACAATTTCAAGCAAAAAGTGTCTGTATTTTTGGTTTTACAGACTTTCAAAACTGTTCCACTTTCACAAAATCTTTTGTGCAAATGTTGGCTTCTTTTTTCCCTCCCTCCTGAAGTTCAGAATGTGTGATAAAACAGATAAAGCAACCTACAGCCATCAAACTGCTTGCATTTGCACTGTGTGCTATGCAGCTTGGTGTTATGTAAAATTCTGGGGCAATACGTTTAACAGTTCTCAGTGTCTTAAGACGCGGAACTTAGCAGTATGCTTGATGACGATCTGTGTCTTCGGAAGCAGTAAGAATGAAACATTTTTAATGGTCTGAGTGAGTTTCGCATTGATTGGAGGCAATTATATTACACTAACTGCATCAATTTTGGACACTTTCGGTAATCCCCCTTAGTCCAGTCAAGTGTTCCTCTCTTTGTTTTGGCCTTTGTAACACACGTGTCAAACTGACGAAAGATGTACGTTTCAAAATGGCGTGAACATGCATTACTAGACGAGGGAAGCTGTGGAATTAGTACAGAATGAGGGCTTGGATCTAGAAGATTTAGAGAGAACATTGACTGAAGAGAACATTGTTGATTCTGGCAAGGAGTTTGTGCCACTGCCAGTAGATCTCAAGGTGGACTTGAGTGACAGCGATAATAACATCTTTTTCATCATTGGGATCCATGCAACCAGCAGAATAAAAAAATTTTTTTTACTGTGTTTGGACAGTTCCTGCTTTGCTGTTGCAACAGAGAACGGTATCTGATATGACTCTATGGATCATTTATCTGACAAGTATACATCCTAAGCTTTCTAAAAATGTATGTGTTTATTTTATTATTCCTAGTAGTTTATTTACTACAATTTTTCTTAAACGGTCAAAAACAGAGTGTTGACAGGAACCGAGAGCGTCATTTTGTGGCGTCTTGAATGAGTTAAATTTTTGCACGCTGCTTCACCTTACCATAAACTTGTGCTTTAAATAAAAACAACAGAAAAACCACACTGGGTTGAAAATTGTCGGTTTTCTTGAAACCTTTCTGAATGAATTAAGACTAAAGAATGCTTAGTGTCACAAATACATAGGTAAACATGTATGTAATTAAATGTAACCCAGTTCATTACATCTCTCTGTGTGTGACTGAAGAACCATGGGAGTCACAAATAAATAACAGTTGTGTGCCTATAGGGAAATGGCAGCCATCTACTCCTTCCACCTGTGACACACTCATTTTCTCTCTCCCTCACTCTCACTAAAGAATGTTGGACATCCCAAGTAAATATATAAACATATGTGTAATGAACTTCTGATTGATACCAAATTTGTTGACAAGGTACAGATAATAAAAACGTTCAAACTGAGCCTGCTGCTACCAAATACCAGAGAGATCTGTTGCCTTCTGTTGATCTGTTGACTTCTGAATAAGAATGATCCTAACTGTGAAAACTGCACACGACGAAAGAGTGTATTCTTACCGACAAGCCATCGACACCAACAGCGGTGCTGATGACACCCTCCTTCAACAGCTTCTCTCGCTGCAGCCGCTCCATCTCCCCCTGGATGATCTTCTCCTTCAGTTTCACATAGTCTGGCTTCTCTCCCTTCCCTGGGGTACCATCATCCCCCTTTCCTGTTGAGCTTCCTTCCAACTTCACTGCTGCTTTCTCCTCCTTCACATCAGCGGTTTGTCCAGCAGACCCGCACCCCACTGCTTCCTCTTCCGCAGCCCCCACTGTCACATCTTCTGCCTTTTGCAGCTGGCTGGCGCCTGCAGGGGAACGGCAGCCATCGGCCCTTTCCACCTTCACCGTCTTCTCTGGCCCAGCCTCCTGGACTCCAGTCTCTGGGCTTGCCTTCAGCTCCTCTGAAGCACCAGCTCCCTCTCCCCTCTCTTCTAACAGGGCGTCAGGATGCGGGCACAAAGACCGGACATCGGCATCCTCTACCTTTGCCTGCAGTTTGGGGATGGCGCCACACCCCGACTCTGGCTCATCACCATCCTTGCAGGATGGCTCAGCCTTCCGCGTCTGCACCGCCTCCCCTGCCTCTTTGGCAGCGCCACTCTTGCCGCTGTTCTCATCACCGCTGCTGCACGCAGGCTTGGATTTGTGGGGTGAGGGTGGAGGCTGGGGCGAGCACGGAGGAGAGGACTGGCATTTGTTCTCCTCTGCAGCCTCTATTGTGTGGGCGGGACTGACCGCTGCACCAGCCCCATCCTCCCTGGCCGCATCGGCCAACTTACACTCTGCTTCCTGCTCAGTGCTGGGGGAGATGGCCAGCTCCAACTTGGGCGGTCCACCTTCCCAGTCTGCATCAGTGTGGGGATGAGGGTGGGGGTATTGCACTTTGCCATTGTGGAGAGGGGGTGGGGAGCTGGCTCTGCTGTCATGCAGGTCCATGGAGTCCTGAGACTTGGCATCTGACTCAAGGTCATCTTCACGAAGGTCTGCAGCCACAGCTGCAAAATGGAGAACAACACATAAATTCCACACCAAATAATGGAACATGTTGAAAATGAAATCAACACACCAAGAGAAATTCCACGACTAATGAAACCTGCTGCAAGAAGGTTGCTGATGAAGCCAATGCCCAAACATTCAAAGGAAGAAGATACAAACAAACAATGACAACTGCATTTAAAAGAAAAAGAAGGGTATGACAGAATTACCTGGAGACAGGTGAAGACTGGACAGAGGGGCAGAAGACAAGGGACTTGCAGCACAATGCTGGGAGTTCTGGGAGTGTTGAGGAGTGCTGCGTAAATGTCGCCCTGAGTTTTTCAACACTTCATGGAAAGTCAGGGTAGGGTCACGCAGAATGTTGAAGTCTGTGCGTGCAACTCCGTGCCTGCAATGTACAGTGGTATATCTCCATCATCATGACAAATTGACATACAGTACATTATCTCCATCACCGTGACCACTGACTATTTTTGTTGTTGATTGTTTTTTAATGTAGTACTATTCTTTGCTATTGAGCAGACTCACTGTGCTCACATGTGATTCTACATGAGCAACTAGCTTTTAATAGCACATTTTTAAATATCCACCAAAGTGTACTTACAGCGCTGACATGGTTGGTGTCACATGAAACTGCTGCCATTTCGGTGCATTCTGTGTACACCATACAACCATGCAGCATGTCACTTCATGCAAAGCCACATATGTAAGGTGTATGCGTGTTTAGCTGTAACCTGCCCCTGCACTTTTGGCAGAATGACCGGGATCTTTTACATGCTACTGCGGTAACACGGGGCCAGAAGAGTCAGAACAGAAAGCTGACCCTAGAAAAGAAAATTCTCCTGCTGCTCCTGCAGGGACTCAAACCTGTGACCTTGCTGTCATGAGTCCTGCACTGAGCATATCCCCGCACACGACACCGAGCACATTATCTCCATCACCATGACCACTGACTCATTTAAGACCAAGTACATTAACTCCACCACCATGACCACTGACTCATTTAAGACCAAGTACATTATCTCCATCACCATGACCACTGACTCATTTAAGACAAAGTACATTATCCCCATCACCATGACCACTGACTCATTTAAGACCAAGCACATTATCTCCATCACCATGACTGCTGACTCATTTAACATGATGACATCATTATGACATACACTACACTATCTCTTATGTTTAACACATTGTGTTACAGAGTGCATTATCTCCATCGCCATGATCGTGACCACTGACTCATTTAACACTGTGTTACAGACTGCATTATCTCCATCACCATGATCATGACCACTGACTCATTTAACACTGTGTTACAGAGTGCATTATCTCCATCACCATGATCATGACCACTGACTCATTTAACACTGTGTTACAGAGTGCATTATCTCCATCACCATGATCATGACCACTGACTCATTTAACACTGTGTTACAGAGTGCATTATCTCCATCACCATGATCATGACCACTGACTCATTTAACACTGTGTTACAGACTGCATTATCTCCATCACCATGATCATGACCACTGACTCATTTAACACTGTGTTACAGAGTGCATTATCTCCATCACACAACAGTTAGTGAATGCATTAGAGTCACATCAATTTTTTCCTCTGGATTTTGCTGTCTGGAGCACAGTCAATTTTTGCAGGAATTTAGCTTTCTGGTCTTCATGCACCCATGCAGGCAACAAGATCAGCCTTGGTCAGGCTCCAAAAAGCAATGGAACTCTGTTCCACTGTACTTTACAGAGTATGCAATCATGATGTAATGGGACACCATACTGCACATGGTTATGCAGTCATGATGTAATGGGACACCATACTGCACATGGTTATGCAGTCATGATGTAATGGGACACCATACTGCACATGGTTATGCAGTCATGATGTAATGGGACACCATACTGCACATGGTTATGCAGTCGTGATGTAATGGGGATTATGTAAACACCATACTGCACATGGTTATGCAGTCATTATGCAATGGGGACTATGTCAACACCATACTGCACATGGTTATGCAGTCATTATGCAATGGGGACTATGTCAACACCATACTGCACATGGTTATGCAATCATGATGTAATGGGGATTATGTAAACACCACACTGCATATGGTTATGCAATCATGATGCAATGGGGATTATGCATGACTTTGGCCGAGCTCAAATTGCTGAAGCAGCCAGATGCACTATAAACAGACAGAGAGAGGCAGACAGACATGCGGAGAGACAGAGATACAGACCTGGCAGCCCCTATCAACAGCTCCTTGTCGTGTTTTCCACACTGCCACCATGGGGGCATGTCAAATGACGGCTGACACAACTTCAGCCTCTCCTCCAGTTTGGGATGTGGCAGAATGTCATCACGGATCTTGTTCAGCAAGTCGATGCGTGCTAAGCAACGGCTAGCTCGCTCCTCTGTGATTGGCTCCACAAAGATACCATTGGGGGGAGGAGGTACTGTGGCAACAGAAAGAGTTCAACATCACTCCACTGTGACCGTTGTCAAAAAACACCATTCATAGGTAGTGAAGGTGTGGTGGTCATGGTGTGTGTGTGTGTGTGTGGGAGGGGGTGGTGGACTCAGAGGCACTCCACTGTGACCATCGTCAAAAAACACCATTCATTGGTAGTGAAGGTGTGGTGGTGGTCATGGTGTGTGTGAGTGTGTGGAGGGGGGGGGGGTGGAGGGGGGGGGACTCAGACGTCACTCCACTGTGACCATCATCAAAAAACACCATTCAGTGGTAGCGAAGGTGGTGGTGGTGGTGGTGGTGGTCATGGTGTGTGTGTGTGTGGTGTGTGTGTGTGGGGGGGGGGGGTTACCATGACACACTGAGTTATCTAATGCTCCCCTGTGACTGGTCCCACAGACGCCTTTGGGTGGGTGGGGGGTGGGGGGTACTGTGACAAAAGGTTGCAACTTTCAGTTGGGGGTGGGTACCCTGACAACAGGTAGCACCTTTCAGTGGGGGCAGGGGATGGGGGCTGTAACAACAGGTAGCACCTTTCAGTGGGGGCAGGGGATGGGGGCTGTAACAACAGGTAGCACCTTTCAGTGGGGGCAGGGGATGGGGGCTGTAACAACAGGTAGCACCTTTCAGTGGGGGCAGGGGATGGGGGCTGTAACAACAGGTAGCACCTTTCAGTGGGGGCAGGGGATGGGGGCTGTAACAACAGGTAGCACCTTTCAGTGGGGGCAGGGGATGGGGGCTGTAACAACAGGTAGCACCTTTCAGTGGGGGCAGGGGATGGTGGCTGTAACAACAGGTAGCACCTTTCAGTCCAGGCAGGGGATGGGGGCTGTAACAACAGGTAGCACCTTTCAGTCCAGGCAGGGTGGTGGAGGAGGTGGGTGGGGGGTGTTGCTGTGACAACAGGTAGCACCTTTCAGTTGGGGGTGGGGGACGGGTGCTTAACGGGTGACAACAGGTAGCACCTTTACAAAGACACACATCATACAACACTGTTAACACCAGAGGCCATGGCGATAGGTGACTGGCTGAAATGTGGGTTGTTGAGTTCACAAACTTATGCCTAATATTTTTGCTAAAAGCACTGCAAAATTAGAAGTCAGCAATTATATGATGTGCACATGCCATCAGCAAATCTGGAAACTAACAGTGATAGTATCTGTGCAAAATGTACATCGATTTGCTAAACTCAGTCAGTGGAATTTGATCTTTTTTGATGGATATGACTTAGTGCCAAAAGGTGCGCAAATGGGGGGTCGGACTTTTGACTGTCAATAAAATCCATTTCAAACACTTTGTCTTGTTGTTGCTTTGTGTATGCGTTCATAATTGGTCAGTATCACAGTGGAAACAATATGAGCTTCAAATCTGGAGCAGCTGGAGAAATATTATTTTTTGAAAGTGAAAAGCGCCACAGAATTTGACCCCTGAAAACGGACACGCTCACGGTGAGTGCTTTTGATGCTTTCATTCTCGTACATGACGAATCAAAACATTACCTCAGTCACCGATTTACACAGAGGAGATATTGCTTTACACAGTGCATATAAAATCAATTATCGCTAAGTTTTGCTTTTGGAGTTAGAGGCTCCAGAATGTCCCTCGGTCGAACATTATGTGTGTTGAAATGTTTCATGACCAGCATCCGCAGACAATCTAGTCGAAACTTTACTCCAGTCGCTGTGGTACGTCACTGCGTCAGGCACCAATGTTTTATTTTACTGCCAAATGTCTGGGTAGTTTTTAAAATATATTTTGCCATTCTTCAAAAAATTGTTGCAAGAAATAATGTTCAACAAAGCATTAGATTAAACAAGCAAAAGGGAAAAAAAAAGTTTTCGCGCTTTTGCACTACATTCGGTTAGCCATGTTACACATCTGGGTCATTTGCTTTGAGCACATGGCCGCATGGAAGAGATGTTCTGATATGCGAAAGGTTTGAACACCGTAAAAGGCGTAACGTTCAACTTAAACGTTCATGAGAGATTTAGTCAAATCTTACGGTTATACGATGATATTTATACTGGTATATGCTGAATATTTTTAAAGTATCGGAATGTTAGCACACAGAGCAAGTTTTTGTTATGCTGTTGATCTAAAGTTTGTTCAGATGCTTTCGTAAATTAGTTTTCACCAAGTTTCTTACAACATGGGTGCATGTTAAAATCGTAATGTGCGACAGCAGATTGGTTATAAACAGTATATTCTGATCGTACTCTTTACATTTTTTGCTTGCATTTAATCGCATTCGTTTTGTTTACAAACTACGTCTTCAAACAAATCATCATATATGGCAGACAATTCGAATTTACACAGGTTAAAGTTGTCAAATTGATGTTGAACATTACGATGACAACATGAGCTGTGGAAATAATAACGTTTGACATGATTATAGTGACCATGCCTGTCTGCCTTCCAGAGTTCTAAAAATGTAAGGTGCCGATCTTAACAGCATTATTCTTTGGCTGTGATTTAGTTTTTAGTAATATTATTATGATTTTAATATTTTATTATTATTAATTCTTTCACTTTGAAGTTAACTGTTCAACTATTTTTATCCTAGGCACCCGAGTCAACATGACCGAGAAATGCATGGATGACAGGTTGCGTGTGGTTTTCCTGACATCCAAAGCAGCAAAAGTTGCACTCACTCTTACTTGCTCCATTTTCCTTACAAAACACTTACTTGTTTGTTAAATAATAAGTATTACGTATTTTGTTATGAAAAACAAAGTACCATGTTATCCACTACAACAAAATTAATGCAGCAAAAACTGTTCACATGGAAATAGTTGTCTTTATACTTTACAGAAATAAAAAGTTACTGATTTATCATTTTCATCAAGAAACACAGCATTGTATATTGTGTTGAAATAGTAATGTACGACATATTTCTTACATAATTTACTGTTTATGTCAAGAAAGATTAAAATTTGAGGAAAAAAATCATCAAACCTTCCTTGTCACATATTGTTCTATTAAAGAATAACTGTTTATGTTTCAAAAATGTGTTGCTTTTATTCATTTAAAAATGTTCAAGATTGGCTGTATGTTAACATTATTTATTGCAACAAACTATGCGTAGCATGCTGTTCTTGTGACACAGAACAACAACAGTTACTTGGTAATACTCATGTGGATCACATCTTGTAAGATTAGTTGGGTTTTTTCAGTTAACTGCATGATTAGCAGCACAGTGATGTAGGCTTATTGTAATGTGTAATGTTCAACATATTGTCACAAATCACACTGAAAGTCAAATTTCTCAGGAACAAAGAGCAGCACTGCCTTCTCCCTTCACTGGTGGATGACTTCGCATGTGTTCATTCAAAAAATGCATTACTCACTCACATCCTGTCAACTTTATTTTCTAGTACCTCTGTCCTTGCACACCTTTTGGCACTAAGTCATATAGCAAGTACAATAAGGTGAGACTGTAGAGCCATTTGAATCTTAGTTTGTTGTGGATTCAACATACAGGGTGAAAGGACGCACTCAAAACATGAGGGAGAGAAGTTCTGATTCAACTCAAGTTTTGATTTGATTTCAATTATGAACATGGAACAAACAGCTTACACAATGGGTTTTCGTTGTGGTTTACCAAGAAATAAAAAACATTCGCTATATAAATTTTCCTGTAGCCAGCGAGTCTTACATAATTTACACAACTTGTGTTTCTTATTTTTTCAGTAATTCACTCAGACCCATTGTGCAAGCTCTATATAAACAACATGTGGGATTATCACTTGTCCCCCCCCCAACTTTCTGTGCAGAAAACCACCATAGATTAATCAACTGGAAAAAAGCATTACAGTACAATAAAAGAAGTTATCCCATTTATGTGATCCATTAGTAGTAAACCTGTGGGAAGTCTCTATCAGTAGTTAACCTGTGGGAAGTCTCTATCAGTAGTTAACCTGTGGGAAGTCTCTATCAGTAGTAAACCTGTGGGAAGTCTCTATCAGCAGTTAACCTGTGGGAAGTCTCTATCAGCAGTTAACCTGTGGGAAGTCTATCAGTAGTTAACCTGTGGGAAGTCTCTATCAATAGTTAACCTGTGGGAAGTCTCTATCAGTAGTTAACCTGTGGGAAGTCTCTATCAGTAGTTAACCTGTGGGAAGTCTCTATCAGTAGTTAACCTGTGGGAAGTCTCTATCAGTAGTTAACCTGTGGGAAGTCTCTATCAGCAGTTAACCTGTGGGAAGTCTCTATCAGCAGTTAACCTGTGGGAAGTCTCTATCAGCAGTTAACCTGTGGGAAGTCTCTATCAGCAGTTAACCTGTGGGAAGTCTCTATCAGTAGTTAACCTGTGGGAAGTCTCTATCAGTAGTTAACCTGTGGGAAGTCTCTATCAGTAGTTAACCTGTGGGAAGTCTCTATCAGTAGTTAACCTGAGGGAAGTCTCTATCAGTAACCTGTGGGAAGTCTCTATCAGTAGTTAACCTGAGGGAAGTCTCTATCAGTAACCTGTGGAAAGTCTCTATCAGTAGTTAACCTGAGGGAAGTCTCTATCAGTAACCTGTGGGAAGTCTCATAGGTTAATGGGAAGTTATAGTAACCTGTGGGAAGTCTCTATCAGTAGTTAACCTGTGGGAAGTTATCAGTTTACCGTGGAAGTTCTTAGTAGTTAACCTGTGGGAAGTCTCTATCAGTAGTTAACCTGTGGGAAGTCTCTATCAGTAACCTGTGGGAAGTCTCTATCAGTAGTTAACCTGTGGGAAGTCTATCAGTAGTTAACCTGTGGGAAGTCTCTATCAGTAGTTAACCTGAGGGAAGTCTCTATCAGTAACCTGTGGGAAGTCTCTATCAGGAGTTAACTTGTGGGAAGTCTATCAGTAGTTAACCTGTGGGAAGTCTCTATCAGTAACCTGTGGGATGTCTCTATCAAAGGCAGACTGAATGTGTTGGTACCCAACTGGAGTGCACTGTCCCCCTGAAGAGTGACACACTCTGAATGTGTTCAACCCAGCAGCAGCCATTGCTCAGTGCTGGCACCGACCCTGCAGTCAATGTCAGTGAGGGGCATGCTTACAGTCTGCGCTGTCACGGGCCCAGCACACTAACTGTTGTGTACAACAAACTTTCCACAGCAAATCTCAGGTAACCATAGCACTGTATCTGTACCTGCTTCGGCAAATCCACAACACTAGGCAATGTCTGCACTATAATCCACAACACTTGGCAATGTCTGCACTATAATCCACAACACTTGGCAATGTCTGCACTAAAATTCACAACACTAGGCAATGTCTGCACTAAAATTCACTATACTAGAAATGTCTGCATTAAATCCAGAGCACTAAGTGATGTCTGCATTAAATCCAGAGCACTAAGTGATGTCTGCATTAAATCCACAGCACTAAGTGGTGTCTGAACTACCATTCTCGAAATCCACAGTACCAGTAAGTAATGTTTGCACTGCTATAAACATGCTCACAGGACAGTGTAAAAGGTCACAACAGCTGCATCAAAACATTATGCAAAAGCACACAATCACAGCCAGCCAGAAAACCATGCAGAAGCAGTGACTCTTGACTCATGGTTTAACCAGGGCTCCTGTGTAGGAACACACTCCACACATCAACAAACTGCTGGCTAGCCGCAAAACAACTTTGCTTATTTTCCCACTATGCACATGGCTCCAGCCCTGTCAGCTCTCTTGGTCAATACTCAGACATCAACCAGCAACTCTCTTGGTCAATACTCAGACATCAACCAGCAACTCTCTTGGTCAATACTCAGACATCAACCAGCAACTCTCTTGGTCAATACTCAGACATCAACCAGCAACTCTCATGGTCAATACTCAGACATCAACCAGCAGCTCTCTTGGTCAATACTCAGACATCAACCAGCAGCTCTCTTGGTCAATACTCAGACATCAACCAGCAACTCTCATGGTCAATACTCAGACATCAACCAGCAACTCTCATGGTCAATACTCAGACATCAACCAGCAGCTCTCTTGGTCAATACTCAGACATCAACCAGCAGCTCTCTTGGCCAATACTCAGACGTCAACCAGCAGCTCTGTTGGTCACTACAGACATGAACTGTCAGCTATGTTGGTCACTACAAAGACATGAACTGTCAGCTCCGTTGGTCACTACAAAGATATGAACTGTCAGCTATGTTGGTCACTACAAAGATATGAACTGTCAGCTATGTTGGTCACTACAAAGATATGAACTGTCAGCTATGTTGGTCACTACAAAGACATGAACTGTCAGCTCTGTTGGTCACTACAGACATGAACTGTCAGCTATGTTGGTCACTACAAAGACATGAACTGTCAGCTCCGTTGGTCACTACAAAGATATGAACTGTCAGCTATGTTGGTAACAACACAAACCAACATCAGCTGTGCTGGTCACTACACAGACATCAAACATCAGCTATGTTGGTCAATAATACTCAGATATCAACTGTTAGCTTTGCTGGCCAATAATACTCAAACATCAGCTCTGTTGGTCAATACAAAGACATCAAACATCAGCTCCCTTGCTCAATAAAGACATCAACTACCAGCTCACCTGCTCAACACACAGACATCAAACATCAGCTATGTTGGCCAATACTGACATCAAACATCAACTATGTTGGTCAACACACAGACATCAAACACCAGCTGCATTGGACAATACACAGACATCAAACAGCTCTGTTTGCCAATACTGACATCAAATATGGAGCTGCCAATCATTCACAAGACTTGAGTGTAACAAAATCTTATCTTGAATGTAGTACTTAGATTTTGAGTGTAGTGTGTCATGTAGCTTCTCACAACCAACAAAATGCAAACACTTTGCGGGAATGTATTTGAATTTATCAGAATAAAACCCCAAATGAAGCCAGAACACCTCTGATTATTATTAAAAGTCTGCTCAGTCCTGTAGTTTCTCCTGAAATAGGTGTCATTTTATGGAGTTACATTTGCATTATGATACAGCTGACATATCAGCTCCACAATAAAATCATATCCATAGTTGGAAACAAATGGGAAATCAACTGAAAATGATAATTATGGGAAACACACACACACATAACAACAAAAACCACAGACTGCGTGGGTGTGTTTGTCTCGTAGCTGTAACATACAAACTGAACTGGGCTTCATTCAAATCAAAGGTGCTGCCTCCCTTTTAACTTTGATATCAGTTTGAACAAAAACAACACCAACAACAAAAGGTTATTCCAGCAAAAAAAGCTCCCTGCCCTGCATTCTTATTTAATTAATAAAAAGTCACAACAAAATTAACTTTCACGACTAAGCCTTTAACACAGCAGTCTGTACACTTCTTTTTAGTCTTCAATTTCTTTTTATTTGGTTTTCATCCCCAGAAGAGAAGAATGCCTAAAAACCTGTGGTACTTCTAAAGATAACTCAGCTGACAGCCTGTTATTTCAGAGCCCAGGAACAGTTTCAAAAGGGAGGTGGAGCTGGGCTCTCATAGTGACTGACTGTTAGATTCTGCTTTGGGTTTCAACAGTTGGTTGTCTGGACTGGTGTCTTTGTGGTTTTGTTCCACACATATGTTGAAAGAGCAAGTGGCAGAGTACACAAGTTGCTTCCCACTGGCAAGGTCCCCACCACCCTAGCAGCTATTGTGCTGGTGGTGGCTGAGGGTCTCTTTGGTCTTTGCAGGTTGGTAAAGCTTGTGGATGAGCTATTCATAGGTACCTGCCCCCCCCCCCCCATCAGACCATGTAAGGTCTCTGCAGATGCTACACCACCCTACAATTCATTCATATTATAGGTGAGCCAGCTTGGACTAGTGTAAGGCATTAAGCTGGTAAGCAGAAGGACCTTGATTTGATTCCATTTCAGCTCTCTTCTCTCATCAAAGTTGTGGTCTGCGAACACTGTCTTGTGACTTTCCCTCACACTTAATGAAATGATAAAGTGGCTCTCCTTGCTGCCCATCTTAATGCAGGACGTTCCGTTGGTGACAGTGAAGCATGGGGTATACTCTCCCTCTTCCCCAGAGATCTTGGTTCCTGCCACTACCTCTCTAGAGACAAGTGGGTGTCCAACAAGTGTAACCAAAAGGTTAATGATACCCATAAGGTGAGCTGGTTTGACCTAGTGGGTGTCCAACAAGTGTAACCAAAAGGTTAATGATACCCATAAGGTGAGCTGGTTTGACCTAGTGGGTGCTCCAACAAGTGTAACCAAAAGGTTAATGATACCCATAAGGTGAGCTGGTTTGACCCAGTGGGTGTCCAACAAGTGTAACCAAAAGGTTAATGATACCCATAAGGTGAGCTGGTTTGACCTAGTGGGTGTCCAACAAGTGTAACCAAAAGGTTAATGATACCCATAAGGTGAGCTGGTTTGACCTAGTGGGTGTTCAAACAAGCATAACCAAAAGGCTAATGATACCCATAAGGTGTGGTTTGACCTAGTGGGTGTCCAACAAGTGTAACCAAAAGGTTAATGATACCCATAAGGTGAGCTGGTTTGACCTAGTGGGTGTTAAAACAAGTGTAACCAAAAGGCTAATGATACCCATAAGGTGAGCTGGTTTGACCTAGTGGGTGTCCAACAAGTGTAACCAAAAAGGCAAATGATACCCATAAGGTGAGCTGGTTTGACCTAGTGGCGAGGCGTTGGGCTAGCATGGGAACATGGGTTCACTTCCCTGCTTAGGCTTTCCTTTCTCTTCAATAGCTGCCCTTTGTGGTTGCTGTCTTGTGACTTGCCCCTCATCATTAATAACACTTTAAAATGGCTCTAACAGCAGCCAATCTTAATGCACAATCATAGTGATGGGGCCAGTGCAGCACTTGGTGCAGTTCTCCCTGCCATCAAATAGCAATGCAGTAGCCAGCCCAAAGGGGGACACTTCATTATCACATCCCACTATGTATATTATCTGTGACTCTGAAGGGAGGGAAGGGGGACAGTAAATGTTCCATGCAACTGCAGCCAAGAGGAATACCACCTGGTTATCTGTATTCGGGCAACAAACTCATAAAGCAGGCCACAGCATCATACATTTTTAGCAACACACATTATAACATGCATCTCTATTGCAAGGACAGCCACTGAACCAAGGACTGAATGTGTAGCGTGTGGTCTATGTGTTTCAGGCCACACTCCAGGACAAGGACAGCCACTGAACCAAGGACTGAATGTGTAGAGTGTGGTCTATGTGTTTCAGGCCACACTCCAGGACAAGGA
Source organism: Alviniconcha marisindica (assembly GCA_018857735.1). NCBI lineage: Eukaryota > Metazoa > Mollusca > Gastropoda > Provannidae > Alviniconcha > Alviniconcha marisindica. Next base: position 1,493,486 of record JABMCL010002130.1, on the reverse strand, counting down.
CAGCCACTCTACCAAGGACTGAACGTGTAGCGTGTGGTCTATGTGTTTCAGGCCACACTCCAGGACAAGGACAGCCACTCTACCAAGGACTGAATGTGTAGCGTGTGGTCTATGTGTTTCAGGCCACACTCCAGGACAAGGACAGCCACTCTACCAAGGACTGAATGTGTAGCGTGTGGTCTATGTGTTTCAGGCCACACTTCAGGACAAGGACAGCCACTCTACCAAGGACTGAACGTGTAGCGTGTGGTCTATGTGTTTCAGGCCACACTCCAGGACAAGGACAGCCACTCTACCAAGGACTGAATGTGTAGCGTGTGGTCTATGTGTTTCAGGCCACACTCCAGGACAAGGACAGCCACTCTACCAAGGACTGAACGTGTAGTGTGTGGTCTATGTGTTTCAGGCCACACTCCAGGACAAGGACAGCCACCCCTCTGCATAGCCTACATATTTGGATCCATACATCATAATCTTACATCATCTTCTCTTGCCAGGATAACCAACCTAGGCAGACTTGAATGTTCAGCATCTACAGGCCTGAGGTTTTGTATGTACATTTGACGCCAAGACATTGCAGTAAGTGCTGAAATCAATACCCCAACATGCAGCCAATTACTGTCACAGGTAACACATCAGAGGTTTAAAAATTCTCTCTTTTGGTATAAGAGAGAATACAGTAAGGGGGTAAGGGGGTGTCTTTTCTTTACTTATACAGGTTTGCATGCAGAACAAGGAAGAGGTTTTCCAACAAGATGTCTCCAGGTTTGCACTGAGCAAGCAGCATGAAGTGAAAGGGCCAGCTGCAAAGTCGGCATGGATTGAGCAGCAGCACCATGGGCAATGCCCAGCCAAACAACTATGAATTAATAACTGTGGAGGACCCAATTTCAGGTTGCTGGCTGGCTGGTACATACAAGTCATTTTCATCCCTTATCCACCGTTCCAGCAACATGCAAGAGCACACAATGGCTAAGAAAAGCAAGTGGAACTATCATCATGCTGGCTAAGTACGACACAACGGAGAAAATTTCCATACTTGTCAGCCACTGTTGCAGAACACTTTTTGTCATGGAAACTTTCTTCTTCCCCCCTCGCTGTGTCTCTATAACAAAGAATCCAAGTCTGAAGGCAATGTCAATATGAAGTAAGCATGCACAGTTCACATCTTCCCACCACCACCCACCTCCTGTCAATACCCACACCCGCTAACCCCACCACAATTGCTGGGGTAGCCTGCTATAGGTTTGACACTATCTCAATTATCTCTCACTTAATCTGTGAAAAACAAAAACAAAAGCACTATGTTAACTTACAGAAGAATATCTCAGCTAAAAGGATCACTTAGTCCATTAGCATAAAAAAACACTCCCTGAACTTACAGAATCACTTTGCAATTGATATGCTAAGAACAACACTTACATCACTTGTATTCTGCACCCACCATGGGGTCTTGCTTTTGTAAAGTGTCTATCATGAACCCAGAGAGACCAATATAATGCGTCTGTCATGAACCCAGAGACCAATATAATGTGTCTGTCATGAACCCAGAGAGACCAATGTACTGTGCCTGTCATGAACCCTGAAAGACGAATGTAATGTGTCTGTCATGAACCCAGAGACCAATGCAATGTGCCTGTCATGAACCCAGAGAGACCAATGTAATGTGTCTGTCATGAACCCAGAAAGACCACTGTAATGTGTCTGTCATGAACCCAGAAAGACCCCCCCCCCCCGGACAGTGTACTGTTCAGAAATCAACACCCCCACCCACCCCGGACAGTGTATTGTTCAGCAATCAATCCCCCAGGACAGTGTACTGTTCAGGCCCCCCCCCCCCCCCCCCCCAGTGTACTGTCAGCACACCCCATCAGGACGTGTACGTAGCAATCCACCCCCCCCCCCCCCCGACAGTGTACTGTTCAGCAATCTCCCCCCCCCCCCCCCCCCCCCCCCCCCCCCGGACAGTGTACTTTCAGCAATCTCTCCCCCCCCCCCCCCCCAGGACAGTGTACTGTTCAGCAATCTCCCCCCCCCCCCCCCCCCAGGACAGCACATTTCAGCAATCCCCCCCCCCCCCCCCCCCTCACGGACAGTGTACTGTTCAGCAATCACCCCTCCGGACAGTGTACTGTTCATCAATCAACCCCCCCGCCCCACCCCCCAGGCTGTACTGTTCAAATCAACCACCTCAAGGACATACTGTCAGCAATCACCCCCCCCCCCCCCCCCCCCGGAAAGTGTACTGTTCAGCAATCAACCCACCCTGGACAGTGTACTGTTCAGCAATCAACCCCCCAGGACAGTGTACTGTTCATCAATCAACCCCACCCCCCCAGGACAGTGTACTGTTCAGCAATCAACCCCAGGTACAGTAACTCTTCAGCAATCACCCCCCCCCCCCCCCCCCCCCCCGACAGTGTACTGTTCAGCAATCCCCCCCAGGACAGTGTACTGTTCAGCAATCCCCCCAGGACAGTGTACTGTTCAGCAATCAACCCCCCCCAGGACAGTGTACTGTTCAGCAATCACCCCCCCCCCCCCCCCCCCAGGACAGTGTACTGTTCAGCAATCAACCCCCCAGGACAGTGACACCTGCATGTTTGTCAACCCCGAAGGATACTGTACTGTTCAGCAATCCCACGTGATACCTGCGTGTCTGTCACAGTCAGTACCATGTGGTGAGACTAGTCATCTGCTCCAGTACTAAATCTCACCTTCCACAACCTGCCTGCTATATTTTTGTCTTGACCAACACATCACCTCACACCATTTAATAAAAAAACATACCTCAAATCATCTGATTAAAAAATGTACCTCATATTATCCGACAGAAAAATTTACCTCACATCACCTGACAGTGACACAGACAACATTTCACATCTTCTGACTGAAAGACTTACCTCACAGAGACATCATCTGACACAGACAACTTACTTCACATCATCTGACAGAAAAATAAGACCTCACAACTCACATCATCTGACACGGGCAACTTACTTCACATCCTCCAGCACTGAAACTTACCCCCCACCATGTGGCAAATTTCCTGATCATGTGACAAAGACCGAGACAAAGACACTTACCCCGGTCATCAGACCTGAACTTGCCGCAGACAGTCTGACACATGTAGTAGAAGGCATGGAAGTACTCAGTGATGGTCTCGTCGTACTTGCGCTCCAGGCGGGCCAGGGAGCGGAAGCGGTCCCACTTGAAGCGGCCACTCTCTCGGTCAAACTCCACTCCAAACGTAGACACCGTGCGATAGAAGTCAGCCTCCTCACGTCGTGACCAGCGACTGTTACGGCACCACAGCAAACTATAGGGACTTGGTACCGTGCGCGTAAGCCGACCCCATGCGGAGAAGCTTACTGGGGATAGCAGTGGGGCACAAGCAGGACGCTCAAACCATAACACCTTCATTTCAAAGCATCACAAGCACCCCCAAATCTGGATGCTTTCATCTCAAAGTACCAAAGGGACCAGCACTTGCACCCTTCTTGGTTTCTGCTTTTTATCTGGGCCTCTTCTTTCTGATCTCTTCCCTTTCTTCACCCGACTTGAATATCTGGGCCTCTTCTTTCTGATCTCTTCCCTTTCTTCACCCGACTTGAATATCTGGGCCTCTTCTTTCTGATCTCTTCCCTTTCTTCACCCGACTTGAAAAAGGCTGCTCAAGCACACTGCCATAATCTTTATCACCAAGTATAGTCACAACCACTGTGTAATGTTATATGCTCATATAAAGACTCACTTGGAAATAAGTAGGCATTTAACCTTACTGAATGCAAGAATGAACAAATGTCAAAAGAAAGCATATATCTTGGCTGTAGCATGCTTTTGCAATAATATATATTACTGACCTCTACCAGGTTTGACCGTCCTGCTTGTGAAGCATGAAAAGCAATGAACATGAATGGAAAAAACTGGCACACTTAAAGTGACCCCCTTTCTCATGAACTGGAATGCTTCAAAGTGACCCCCTTTCTCATGAATGGGAAACCAGTACACTTCAAAATAACCTCTCTTTCTCATGAATGGGAAACCAGTACACTTCACAATAACCTCTTTCTCATGAATGGGAAACCAGTACACTTCACAATAACCCCTTTCTCATGAATGGGAAACCAGTACACTTCACAATAACCTCTTTCTCATGAATGGGAAACCAGTACACTTCACAATAACCTCTTTCTCATGAATGGGAAACCAGGACCCCCCAAGAATGGGAAACCAGGACAGTTGAAAATAACCTCCTTTTCTCACGAATGGAGAAACTGGCTGGCAGTTTTGGATGCAACACAGTCAACAGCAAATGCATCCAAGTCAAAAAGAGACAATAGTAAGCATATCTCTATAATCACATTCCTTTAGATTACAACTGACCTAAGTGCAGTACCTTCCATGCAGGTACTAAACAAAGTGCACTCTACACATTCAAGTGAGGCAAGAAAACTATCCAATTACAACCTTGGTCTCATTCACCAATATGATACATAATCCTATTTTAAAACCTATTTCTATTCCCTGGGCACTCAACGTGGGAACCTGCTCCCAATGCTTGTGACAATGAGCAGTATAACCTACTTTATTTGCAGGCACACAGGCAGAAGAAGAAAAAACAGGGAGAAGATTTGAAATGTAACGACGTTGGATGGACCAGGATGGTGGAAGCTAAGAGGAAACTGTTGGTAGTGGGCAAAACCTGCATGGTTATATAAACGCTGGACCTTTGGCAGGTCTGGGTTCTCAACAGAGGGGACCACTTTCTGTGTCTGCTGCACTGGGGGATCATGAACGGGGAACTGGTACGCTTCAACAGAGGGGACCATCACTTTCTGTGTCTGCTACACTGGGGGATCATGAACGGGGAACTGGTACGCTTGAAAATAACCCCTTTCCATGAGAAACAGAAAGAAAATGGGAGCTGGACACCTTCTTTCAAACAGTAAAGTGTTGTATCACAGATATGTGAAAATGGACCATGGAGAAGTTGTTCTGGATTGTGTGTACACGCAGGCTACTAGCACACCTCAAGTTCAACATAACCCCTCTTTCTTGTGAAACCAGCACATTTCATAATAACCTCTCTTTTTGAGCGAGTGCACAGATCAGCAAACTGAGGCAGCAAAACATCCTCCATTTGGTGTGACTGCACTATTATGGTATCGGCCAGTCTCTGATACACCCAGTGCTGAACACAGACACCACGGAGCCACAACCAAGAGGTTAAGGAGACTATGCTGACCCAGATCAAATCTGAGGAGTACGGGAGCTACTGCATTCTTGCTCCATTACTGGCAGGTAATTTTCAGCGTCCATTATCAGTTGTGATATTCTATGGCTATGAAATATCCTGAACAGCTGCAAAATCCTTCCACAGAATACTGAAAGGGTGTGACCTGTAGGCTTGCACTCTTCAAACATTCTGATTTCAGGCATTGTTTGGTGGGTTTCTTGCTGGACATTAAACTGGCATTTGTCATATATACTGTCTAACTCAAAAAACAAATCCCCTCTAAATGATCATGAAGTTAAGCAGCAGGGACATGACAACTAATTTCTAAATATTTTCCAGCACGGCATTGATGGAACAGAAAATGGGCACCAACATGATTCAAAGAATGAAATGAATGAATGAACAAAGCAATGATCAGCTGAATGAGTGCTGTTCAGTAACAAAGGACAAGACCTCAATGCACATCTGTCCAGACAGTGTTGTTAAATGTTCAATGGCGCGTACCCACACTAATCATGCTAACAGTTTTGTAAAAACGGCTTAATCAATGCTACAAGTATTCATCATTAAAATGCCACACACACACCACTCAGGTACAAGTGCACAGAAAGTTGTTGGTAGTAGTATGATTCTGTCAACCACAAAGGGTCACATATCAAGACAAACTAGAGAAAGCGAGAGAGAATATGGCTATACATGGAAGATTTATTCATTTAGGCCACTGACCCTCATGAAGGCATGCAGGTGCATGGCCTACCACCTCACAGCACATACTATAATTATGCATATGAACAAGAAAATCAACAAACTAACGACAACGTGCTTGAGCTAGGTACTGAAAATGAGTGTGCTTGAATTATGGAGCGAGAGAGAGAGAGAGAGAGAGAGAGAGAGAGAGAGAGAGAGAGAGAGAGAGAGAGAGAGAGTTTAACAGGTGCAGGTGCAAAAACAGTTTGTTCATTTGTTCATTTATATTTGAAATATGCAGACTGAAATTTTTTCAAGCAGGTAAGTCAGAAGAAAGCAATAATCAGAAATAGGGACAAAAGGGCAGTGGGTGTAAAAGTATGTATATATATGGAAGGCTTAAATTCATCATATACATACATCAAGCTGTATACTGAGAAACAGTGAGATCAGAAATGCCTGATGATATACAGTGAAGCTGAATTTTGAGACTCCCTGGATATGACAAACAAATGACCAAAACATTTATCTGATCAAAGTCCTTGGATAATTATAACCTCAGATATAAAAAAATGTACAAAAAGTGTTTAAAAACCTGCCATGTTGACTATAAAATATAAAAATAAACAAAGTTTGGAAACAACACACAATGTAGATCCTGTCCTGTGCCTCACTGGGTGACATGACTGAAGGAATGAAAAGACCGATGAATGATTCTGGACAGCCCCATGATGGCTTCCTGCTGTCATAGCAACCTACCTCTGCTGAAATTCTTTCTTCTTGCTGACTCTCTCTGATACCATCATCTGTGCTTGTTCTCGGCGTTCCATTTTCTGTCAGTCAAGTAAAAAAAGAAAAGCAAATGCCATTATCATTAACATTTAAAATATGAAAATACAACCCGTCTTCCAAGAACAATCTCAGCAGGGACAGCAACTCTTATTGACAGTGTTATTATCAGCATACTATGTATCTTTAGGTATGGATTATATAAGTGCGCATGCAGCAACAAGTGTGTGTGCGTGTTGTTGTTGTTGAACAGAATGTCACAAAACCCTCAGAAATTCAGCTGATCCACCCTGTACAACATAACAGGAAAAGAAAGTGACAGAACTTCAGCTGATACAACATGACACTCTCCACACTTTACAAAAGAAAGTGGCAGAACTTCAGCTGATACAACATGACACCCTGTATAAGAGGAAAGGAAAGTGACAGCAATTCAGCTGATAAAATGGGACACTCCCCACCCTGTACATCATAACAGGAAAAGAAAGTGACAGCAATTCAGCAGTGACGCTCTCCACCCTGTACAGCAAAAGTGGAAAGGAAGTGACAGAGCATGTTCACACTACAGCATGGACCCAGTGGGGAAAGGAAGTGACAGAGCATGTTCACACTACAGCATGGACCCAGTGGGCACCAGGGCTCGCTGCGCGCTGACTTGTTCACACATAAAATCCACAAGCGGTCTGACATCACGCCAAACCCTAAAATCATGTCAAGAATGCGGCACTGTCAATTCCATACTCTTCCTTAAGTACTTTCCCAATCTGGACCCAAAATCTGGAGATATTTTTTTACAGAACCTTCAAGATTTTAAAAACACTGATCCCTCTGCCCCCACTTCCATGAGCGATCTCATTTCTTCATCAGACCAAATACCTCTCCCCTGGTCAGCCATCATTTGAAGGGAGCATCTGCACCCTTTTCCTCAACAGCTAGTTGTTCAGGCCACAGCAAAAGAGTTTAGGAGTTGTTCAGGCCACAGCAAGAGTTTCAGGAGTTGTTCAGGCCACAGCAAAAGAGTTTTAGGAGTTGTTCAGGCCACAGCAAGAGTTTCAGGAGTTGTTCAGGCCACAGCAAAAGAGTTTAGGAGTTGTTCAGGCCACAGCAAGAGTTTCAGGAGTTGTTCAGGCCACAGCAAGAGTTTCAGGAGTTGTTCAGGCCACAGCAAAAGAGTTTAGGAGTTGTTCAGGCCACAGCAAGAGTTTCAGGAGTTGTTCAGGCCACAGCAAGAGTTTCAGGAGTTGTTCAGGCCACAGCAAGAGTTTCAGGAGTTGTTCAGGCCACAGCAAGAGTTTCAGGAGTTGTTCAGGCCACAGCAAAAGAGTTTAGGAGGCTGAAATGGAATGCATACTGTGCTTGGGTCAGAAGCAGGGCTGAGCACGGCATGGTTGGGCACGCTTTCAGTTCAGTGTCAATGCTTCAGCCTGGGCTGAACAAAATACTGTACACAAATGTGTGTCCCAGTGTATAGTGAACCTACTCACAAATGTGTGTCCCAGTGTATAGTGAACCTACTCACAAATGTGTATGCTGTCAAATATCAGTAAGTGGAAAAGGACTGGCAGGAGAAGAAAGCAGAGGAAGAAACCAGAGCTGGACTGAACTAACCCTGGCAAACTGCTCCTGTTTCAGCATCATTTTCTTGTGGTTTCTTTGATAGCCTGTGATCACACGACGTAGCCGCACATTGAGGTCAGACCCAGAGGGAAACTGGAACTTCCCTTCACCTGGAGACAACAACACAATTGCAGGATGTTACACAACTGAACTCAAAGAGGCATGCAAGCTTGGCATCAACAATGGCCAGCAATTGTCCCTTTATGTGTGACCCTTGGGGGGTACATGGCCCAGCCCTAATGGGGGGTACATGGCCCAGCCCTAATGGGGGGTACATGGCCCAGCCCTAATGGGGGGTACATGGCCCAGCCCTAATGGGGGGTACATGGCAGATGCCCCAATGGGGGGTACAGGGCCCAGCCCTAATGGGCGGTACAGGGCCCAGCCCTAATGGGGGGTACATGGCAGAGCCCCAATGGGGGTACAGGGCCCAGCCCTAATGGGGGGTACAGGGCCCAGCCCTAATGGGGGGTACATGGCACAGCCCTAAAGGGGGGTACATAGCCCAGCCCTAATGGGGGTACAGGGCCCAGCCCTAATGGGGGGTACAGGGCCCAGCCCTAATGGGGGTACAGGGCCCAGCCCTAATGGGGGGTACAGGGCCCAGCCCTAATGGGGGGTACATAGCCCAGCCCTAATGGGGGTACAGGGCCCAGCCCTAATGGGGGTACAGGGCCCAGCCCTAATGGGGGGTACAGGGCCCAGCCCTAATGGGGGGTACAGGGCCCAGCCCTAATGGGGGGTACAGGGCCCAGCCCTAATGGGGGGTACAGGGAACAGCCCAGGTCATCTTTCAGAAAAGCCTCAGAACTTTTGTCCCTGTCCCTTGGCATATTTTCCTCTCTGTGAATATACTGTGCACATGTGTGTGCATGCATGTGTGTCAATGTATGTGTCAGTGTGGTGGTCCTGATTATTCTATTGATCATTGTAACTCACCACAGTGCACACCTAGTGCTGTCCTGTTCCTCGATAGGTCAGGCACATCATTAATGTCCTTTATTATTACTAGACTTAGGTGTTTGTGCACCAATCACCTCCTGCCTTATGTGTCTGTACACTGATGGGGTGGCCAACACCCGACATGCCTGTCTGTACACTGATGGGGTGGCCATTACTCACATATTTGTACACTGTTGGAGTGGCCATTACTCACTTATTGGTCTGTACACTGATGGGGTGACCATTACTCACTTCTCTGTACACTGATGGGGTGGCCATTACTCACTTCTCTGTACACTGATGGGGTGGCCATTACTCACTTCTCTGTACACTGATGGGGTGGCCATTACTCACTTCTCTGTACACTGATGGGGTGGCCATACCACTGTCTCTGTACACTGATGGGGCGGCACTACCCGACACCTGTCTGCACACACTGATGGTGCGGCACTACCCGACACCTGTCTGCACACACTGATGGTGCGGCACTACCCGACACCTGTCTGCACACACTGATGGTGCGGCACTACCCGACACCTGTCTGCACACACTGATGGTGCGGCACTACCCGACACCTGTCTGCACACACTGATGGTGCGGCACTACCCAACACCGTCTGCACACACTGATGGTGCGGCACTACCCGACACCTGTCTGCACACCTGATGGTGCAGCATTACCCGACACCCGTCTGCACACACTGATGGTGCAGCATTACCCGACACCTGTCTGCACACACTGATGGTGCGGCCATTACCTGACATCTGCACACACTGATGGTGCAGCCATTACCCAACATCTGTCTGCACACTCTAATGGTGCAGCCATTACCTCACATCTGTCTGCACACACTGATGGTGCGGCCATTGACATCTGTCTGCACACGCCGATGGTGCGGCCATTACCCGACATCTGTCTGTGCACACTGATGGTGCAGCATTACTGGACACCCGTCTACACACGCTGATGGAGCGGTCATTACCCGACTCATCTGTTCGGGTGTGGCCATTACCTGACTCATCCGTCTGCACACTGATGGGGTGGCTTGAGGTAGTGGTGTCAGGAGCTGAACTCTGTGAGGCATCCCCCTCCCCCTCCTCCTCCTCCTTCATTAGCTTGGCCTCCAGTTCCTCCTCCTCCTCTCTGCAAACACACACACACACACAATGAAGCAGTGTTATCACAAACAACGAGGTAGTGTTAACTCACACACACAATGAAGCAGTGTTATCACAAACAACGAGGTAGTGTTAACTCACACACACAATGAAGCAGTGTTATCACAAACAACGAGGACAGTGAAGTAGTGTTATCACAAAAAATGAGGTAGTGTTAACTCACAAACACACAGTGAAGTAGTGTTATCACAAACAACGAGGTAGTGTTAACTCACACACAGAAGTAGTGTTATCACAAACGAGGTAGTGTTAACTCACACACACACACACACACACACAGAGTGAAGTAGTGTTATCACAAATGAGGTAGTGTTAACTCACACACAGTGAAGTAGTGTTATCACAAACAACGAGGTAGTGTTAACTCACACACACACAGTGGTGTTATCACAAACAAGGTAGTGTTACACACACAGTGAACTAGTGTTATCACAAACAACGAGGTAGCATTAACTCACACACACACACAGAGCGAAGTAGTGTTATCACAAACAACAAGGTAGTGTTAACTCACACACACAGTGAAGTAGTGTTATCGCAAACAATGAGGTAGTGTTAACTCACACACACACACAGTGAAGTAGTGGTATCATAAACAATGAGGTAGTGTTAACTCACACACATACATATGCAGCGAAGTAGTGTTAACACTTGCACACACACACAGGGCATGGGGCCTGATCTGTTTTGTGGCGTCCTGAAGCCTACATAACATTAACTGGCTGAAATGACCACACAAACTACTGCTGGAAAGTTCAATAAGTGTGCAACAAACAACAGTCTGGTCAATGGTCATTCTACATAAACATTTTGAGTTTGGTTGAAAAGTTGCATTTTAGCTGCTATATATCAGCTGCATTCTTCAACACTGCCAATTCATGAGTGGAATGTGTGAGGCCTTGTATCTACTGCTATGAATATCTACTTTTTTAATATTACTATTATTGTGTGGTATGTGTGTGTATAAATGCTTTCTCTATTTTTTTTGTTATTATTATTATTATGTGTGTGTGTATATGTGTGTGTGCATGTGTACGTGCGCACACGTATAAATAATGCCCTGTAATTTTATATTTATTTGTCAGTAGCTTAGCAAAGACTAGTTGTTAGACATGATTTTGACTAAACCTAAACTACAATCCTTGTAAAATAAAGTTTTTGAGTTCTCTCTGTCTCTCAAAGGACTGTGGATACATGTGTGTGTGTGTGTGTGTTGGGGGGGGGGAGGAGGTGTTACTGCATGAATGCCCAAGTGACAATCATCCCCTCATATCCTACACAACTGTTTTACAACTACAGGTTAATGTGTGCTTTGTTTGGGTGCTGTCACTGACAGCTGCCCCCTCCACTCCTTCACTTTCCTTTAGGGCAGAGTGACTGGTGGGGAGGGGGAAAAAATCCCATTCTCTTTGCTCATGATCCACAGCATTAGCATGCTATCAAAAGCACCAAGTGAACTTTTGATTCATATGATTAGCACAAGAATACCACTGGAGTAATTCTTCTGTTGCTGCATCCTTCATTTTTCACAAAATTGTTTCTACATACCCTCACGAGCAGCAAGAATGTCTCCAGAAATGGGTAACTGTAACACTCAAGCTGCCTCCATACTCATGTGTTTGCTATCACTAAGTTGTGGTGAGAAAGAGAGAGAGAGAGATGGGGGGCGGGACTTAATTGTTCAAATTTTGCTGTTGGCGTCTGGCTTACATAGCAGTTCTGAATCTTTTGACAGCATGCCAGTATCTTCTTTTATTCTGGGTGTTTAACCATCTTTTGAATGATCACCACTATGAATAATCATGATCCCTAACCATCCTCTTGTTGAACGATCACCCCTAACCATCCTCTTTTTGAATGATCACCCCTATGAATAATCATGACCCCTAACCATCCACTTCTTGAATGACCACCACCCCTAACCATTCTCTTTTTGAATGATCACCACCCCTATGTTCTTTTTGAATGATCACCACCCCTTTCTTTTTCAATGATCACCACCCCTAACTATGCTCTTTTTGAATGATCACCACCCCTTTCTTTTTCAATGATCACCACCCCTAACTATCCTCTTTTTGAATGATCACCACCCCATACCTCTTTTTCAATGATCACCACCCCTAACTATGCTCTTTTTCAATGATCACCACCCCTATCCTCTTTTGAATGATCACCACCCCTAACTATGCTCTTTTTGAAAGATAACCACCCCTATGCTCTTTTTCAATGATCACCACCCCTATCCTCTTTTTCAATGATCACCACCACCAACTATGCTCTTTTTGAATGATCACCACCCCTATCTTCTTTCTGAATGATCACCACCCCTAACTATGCTCTTTTTGAATGACCACCCCTATCCTCTTTTTGAATGATCACCACCCCTAACTATCCTCTTTTTGAACGACCACACCTATCCCCTTTTTGAATGATCACCACCCTAACCATTCTCTTTTTGAATGATCACCACCCCTAACCATCCTTTTTTTGAATGATCACCACCCCTACCTATCCTCTTTTTGAACGACCACCCCTATCCCCTTTTTGAATGATCACCACCCCTACCTATCCTCTTTTTGAACGACCACCCCTATCCCCTTTTTGAATGATCACCACCCCTATCCTCTTTTTGAATGATCACCACCCCTATCCTCTTTTTGAACAACCATCCCTATCCCCTTTTTGAATGATCACCACCCCTAACCATTCTCTTTTGAATGATCACCACTCCTATCTTCTTTTTGAATGATCACCACCCCTAACCTCTTTTTGAATGATCACCACCCCTAACCTCTTTTTGAATGATCACCACCCCTAACCTTTTGAATGATCACCCCTCCAACCACCCCATTTTTGAATGATCACCCCCCCCCAACCACCCCATTTTTGAATGATCCCCCCCGCCCCCTGCACCATTCTCTTTCTGAATGATCACCACCCCTAACTATCCTTTTTTTAAATGATCCCTCCCATACTATCCCCTTTTTTACACGATCCCTCCCATACCATCCTCTTTTTGAATGATCCCTCCCATACCATCCTCTTTTTAAATGATCCCTCCCATACCATCCTCTTTTTGAATCCCTCCCATACCATCCTCTTTTTAAATGATCCCTCCCATACCATCCCCTTTTTAAATGACCCTCCCATACCATCCTCTTTTTAATGATCCCTCCCATCCATCCTCTTTTTAAATGATCCCTCCCATACCATCCTCTTTTTAAATGATCCCTCCCATAACATCCTCTTTTTAAATGATCCCTCCCATACCATCCTCTTTTTGAATGATCCCTCCCATACCATCCTCTTTTTAAATGATCCCTCCCATACCATCCTCTTTTTGAATGATCCCTCCCATACCATCCTCTTTTTAAATGATCCCTCCCATACCATCCTCTTTTTGAATGAGAATGCCCGAGTCAAATGTGCATGTGTGCAGCTGGCAAAGACTCTGAGGTCAATGTATACTGGCCCTGCCTGTGGCTGTGGCTTAGGAATGTGGTTGTCACACGCTGACAATGTAAGGGCGTGGGTCCGCACTAGTACCGCAGACCTCCTTTCACCCATAGTGGTCAGGGAATGTCCGTGTGGTAGAAAGTGACTGTTGTAAGTCAGGGAATGTCCGTGTGGTAGAAAGTGACTGTTGTAAGTCAGGGAATGTCCGTGTGGTAGAAAGTGACTGTTGTAAGTCAGGGAATGTCCGTGTGGTAGAAAGTGACTGTTGTAAGTCAGGGAATGTCCGTGTGGTAGAAAGTGACTGTTGTAAGTCACACGATTGCTGTTAATAAAAAAGCCATAGAGGCAAGGGTTCGGCCTCTTTTCCAGCACGATGTTGGATAGGGACGCATAGGTGCTCATGTTGACCACAACCGGTCAGAGGCCGCATGTACGTACGTAATGATGTCAGTTAGGTATAGGACTGACAGGTGCTCATGTTGACCACAACCGGTCAGAGGCCGCATGTACGTACGTAATGATGTCAGTTAGGTATAGGACTGTCAGGTGCTCATGTTGACCACAACCGGTCAGAGGCCGCATGTACGTACGTAATGATGTCAGTTAGGTATAGGACTGTCAGGTGCTCATGTTGACCACAACCGGTCAGAGGCCGCATGTACGTACGTAATGATGTCAGTCAGGTATAGGACTGTCAGTTGTTGAGCCTGGTTTGGCTACCAGTTGTAAATATTGCAGTTACAGGACTGTGTGTGAAATGACTGCACTACACTCGTGTGTTCAACAGTTTTTTCTTTGGTTTTAATTGGTGCCGTCCTCATCAAGGGTGTCCCTGTTTGACCGAGAGCGACGTGGGAGTGTCCTTCCATTTTCAAATGACGTGGCAGCCGTTGAGCAGTGCTTGCCTGAATATCCTCAAGACAGGACTCTATTTCATGATGCTGTCCCGAGCCGAGTGCCACCCAAGTGTAGTAACCACTCCATTCTTGGCTGAATAGCAGTTTAGTGGTTGGAGGTTTTTGCGTGTGTGTGTGTTCTACATGGAAACAAATAGTAACCTAACTGGTGCTAACCAGTGATAGCATATATCTGGTGTTGATCAGTGATCGGACATTCTGGGTTGGCCAGCTGGCGGAAGTAACTTTTGTGTTCTGTGTTGTGACTCTGTAGCATGTTATGGTTTAAGTGTTGTGGTGTTCTGTTGTAATAGTTGATAAATCTTGGTTATCGTAAACTTCCAGTGTGTCAGAATTCTTTGGTGTGAACACAGTTGGACGTGAGGGTTGGTGTAGTTTGAACATCCCAAGTGTAAGCGGGTCACCCCCGCCTGCATGTGACGGTGGTCAGCAGGTGGTTTCTGGTGGGGAGTGAGCGGGTGAAAAGCCCTGTCTGTGGCTGTGGTTTAGGAACGTGGTCAGCAGGTGGTTTCTGGTGGGGAGTGAGCGGGATAAAGATTTGCGGCAGAAGCCTACTGTGGACAACATTTCATCTGCAGTGGACACGTCTGCTAGAAATACACCCAGAAGACTGCAGCGGGTTGCTGACTGCAGTGTCTATCCAGCAGATATCCAGTGACTCACTTGTCCTCATTCTGTTCAGCCAGAAGTGCTGCTCCATCCGGAGGTCCACAGCGAGTCAGGAAGCACAGGGCCGGGTCCTGTCGCACCTGGTTGAACTTCTCATAACCTGCAACAATACTTCAGGCATAATCAAATAGGACAGTGGTTGGAGGAAGGCTGTTAAAACCAGTGCTTGGAAAGTGTGATTGCAGTATACTCCCTTTAAAATTCTGGGAAGAGGAGGTGATACCATAAAAACAGATTATTCAATGTGCTCCGTCTCGTATGAGCCTGGGTCACTTACAAAGGCATACAGATGCAAAATATTCTATCTTATCCAAACACAAAAATAGGTTAAAAAGAATGTTGTTTATCATGACAAAACACATGTAAATTTTCAAAATCAGCCCTTTATCAAGCCATAAAACAACACTTAAACAACAGTTCAACAGTGAAAAATAAGATGCAGGATACTTATCTGCTTTTGGCTGAGCTTTTCTTTTATATATTGTTTTGCTGTCCAGTGTTTGGAAGAATGTTGGCACGACAATGATGAGCAATGAAATAGGTGTGATGTAATGAATATTATACGATGTAAAAATTAAATGGCGCAGAAGAGAGACACAGAAAAAGGGGGTGGGGTGGGCTAAGATTTGGAATATGAATCCATGGATTAAAAAATAATATTTAAAAAAAATGGAGGTGGGGGGTGGAGGGGAGATTTGACCCTGGAAAAGGAAGAAAAGGCTTCCAGTTCCAAACATCCCAGGAGATGAACGGGAAAACCATCCAACACCACCCACAGCCTGTTACAGCTGTAGTCTCTTTCCAACACTGTCCACAGCCTGTTACAGCTGTAGTCTCTTTCCAACACTGTCCACAGCCTGTTACAGGTGTACAGTCTCTTTCCAACACTGTCCACAGCCTGTTACAGCTGTAGTCTCTTTCCAACACTGTCCACAGCCTGTTACAGCTGTACAGTCTCTTTCCAACACTGTCCACAGCCTGTTACAGCTGTACAGTCTCTTTCCAACACTGTCCACAGCCTGTTACAGCTGTACAGTATCTTTCCAACACTGTCCACAGCCTGTTACAGCTGTACAGTCTCTTTCCAACACTGTCCACAGCCTGTTACAGCTGTACAGTCTCTTTTCAACACTGTCCACAGCTTGTTACAGCGTGTCTTTCCAACACTGTCCACAGCTTGTTACAGCATGTGTCTTTCCAACACTGTCAACAGCTTGTTACAGCGCATCTCTTTCCAACACTGTCCACAGCTTGTTACAGCATGTCTTTCCAACACTGTCCACAGCTTGTTACAGCATGTGTCTTTCCAACACTGTCCACAGCTTGTTACAGCGTGTCTCTTTCCAACACTGTCCAACACTGCCCACAGCTGAACAAGTAGAGCTTGAAGCAACCCGTTCTCCACCCCTGACAAAGGGCCCAAGGAGCAAGCGGTTAAAGGGAAAGAGCAAGAGACTGACCATGCTTGAAGACACCAATCAAGAGGCAGCGGTCGGCACACTCATCCCACCAGGGAGCAGGAATTTCCCCGTCAGAGATGGGAGGAGGGATGTTGACCTCACTGAAAATGAAAACCACCACACAACTGATGTCCACCTCACTCAAAATGCACACAATCAGACAATTATTTTGAAGGAAAGTCAACATCACTACAAAAACTGATTCAAAGACAGAATGCTGACCTCACTATGAACACATACAATGAGACAATTGCTCAGCAACAATTAGTTCTTGGATTCTACCTCCTGCCAACCATACTGGGTCACATCAAGACCAATCAAACATTCAATACTCAGTCTATAGCAGGTCAAAGTGCAAATCAACAAAACGCAAGTAAAAACTTGGCTCATAATTCTAGACACAACAAAATCAACAGCAAACACAACTAAGCCAAAACAGTCAATAATTAGCACATCTGAATATTTACATTCCACTTGTTTACAACTCAGAAAGTACTTCCAGGCAGATTCTTTCAGACATATTTAATGCAAAACAAAAATACAATTTATCAAATCATAAGTATATGACTGTGTCTAATTCACTTTTATGATGCCCTGCATCATAAAAGTGAATTAGCAAAATCATCAAATTTTGATGTATATGTATATCTTGGAGACACCCAACACATGAACATGCTTAAATTGCTTGTGATGACAAGCAGGGTGTGAACTATTCTATTCTATTCATTAGCCCATACTAATGCAGTTAAAATGTAAGCTAAAATACTGCATATGTGCACAAAACCAAAACAAAAAAGAACTTCAGATGTCTTAAGAAAAACCATTACCTGGGGTTGCAGTAAAAGCAAACAGTCCCTTCAACACCCCAGGTCTGGCAGCATCACTGTACAACTATTCTGAGACAGTCCCTTAAACACCTTGTCTCTATCAGGTTGCATCACTGTACAACTAATTTGAGACAGTCCCTTAAACACCTTGTCTCTATCAGGTTGCATCACTACAAATATTCTGAGACTTTCCCTTAAACACCTTGTCTCTATCAGGTTGCATCACTGTACAAATATTTTGAGACAGTCCCTTAAACACCTGGTCTCTATCAGGTTGCATCACTGTACAACTATTTTGAGACAGTCCCTTAAACACCTTGTCTCTATCAGGTTGCATCACTGTACAAATATTCTGAGACAGTTCCTTAAACACCTGGTCTCTATCAGGTTGCATCACTGTACAACTATTTTGAGACAGTCCCTTAAACACCTTGTCTCTATCAGGTTGCATCACTGTACAACTATTCTGAGACAGTCCCTTAAACACCTTGTCTCTATCAGGTTGCATCACTGTACAACTATTCTGAGACAGTCCCTTAAACACCTTGTCTCTATCAGGTTGCATCACTGTACAACTATTCTGAGACAGTCCCTTAAACACCTTGTCTCTATCAGGTTGCATCACTGTACAACTATTCTGAGACAGTCCCTTAAACACCTTGTCTCTATCAGGTTGCATCACCGTACAACTATTCTGAGACAGTCAACTTAAACACCTTGTCTCTATCAGGTTGCATCACTGTACAACTATTCTGAGACAGTCACTTAAACACCTTGTCTCTATCAGGTTGCATCACTGTACAACTATTCTGAGACAGTCCTTCCCCTTGTCTCTATCAGGTTGCATCACGTACAACTATTCTGAGACAGTCCTTAAACACTTTGTCTCTATCAGGTTGCATCACTGTACAACTATTTTGAGACAGTCCTTAAACACCTTTTTCTCTATCAGGTTGCATCACTGTACAACTATTCTGAGACAGTCCCTTAAACACCTTGTCTCTATCAGGTTGCATCACTGTACAACTATTCTGAGACACCTTGTCTCTATCAGGTTGCATCACTGTACAACTATTCTGAGCACACTTGTCTCTATCAGGTTGCATCACTGTACAACTATTGAACAGTCAAACACTTTGTCTCTATCAGGTTGCATCACTGTACAACTATTTTGAGACAGTCAAACACCTTGTTTCTATCAGGTTGCATCACTGTACAACTATTCTGAGACAGTCAAACACCTTGTTTCTATCAGGTTGCATCACTGTACAACTATTTTGAGACAGTCAAACACCTTGTTTCTATCAGGTTGCATCACTGTACAACTATTTTGAGACAGTCAAACACCTTGTTTCTATCAGGTTGCATCACTGTACAACTATTTTGAGACAGTCAAACACCTTGTTTCTATCAGGTTGCATCACTGTACAACTATTTTGAGACAGTCAAACACCTTGTTTCTATCAGGTTGCATCACTGTACAACTATTCTGAGACAGTCCCTCAAACACATCCCATCCCTAATAAGCCTGATGGTTTCTGTGGACGTTAAGCACCATGTTTACTTACCCTTAAACACCTTGTCTCTATCAGGTTACATCACTGTACAACTATTTTGAGACAGTCACTTATTTTGAGACAATTCCATAACCCACTTTGCCCCAGACCGCCCATCATCACCTGCTCTTTTGACCACGGACCATCCGGTAGCGGCCAGTTAGCAGACACTCCGTACTGGCATCCCAGCTTATGCAAATAGGAATGGGATTCTCATGAGACTTGTACAGTTGTGGCCTTGTTTCCACCATTGTTCACTACTTCTGGAGATGTCCTTTGTTTGAAGTTTGGTAGAGTTTGTGAGACACTGTGAATTTTCAAAGTTGTGAGATGGACACACAATAGATGCACAAAAATAAACAAAACCCCTACTGTTAGCAATGGTGTCAGAGCTTCATCCTTTGAGATCTGAACTGCAAATCTGGCTGTCATTTACCCTGGGCACCCTAACAAACTCACAGAGCTTCATCTTTGGAGATCAAAACTGGAAATGTTGCTAAGTCGGTTACCCTGTAGGCACCCTAAAACCTGACATTCAGATGCAGACATTTCTGATTTGGGGGGGGGGGGGGATAATGCTTTTATTTTTGATAAAAAAAAATCAAAACCTGTATGGATATACAAGAACAATGTATTTGCAAACTGGGAAAAATACAAAGTGAGCTGAAACTTTTATTTAGTGCTTATTATTGATTTTTTAAAGTTGTATACTGGGATCATTTGACACAGTTACTTCCCTTTGCATGGGATTTTGTGGAGAAAGGGCAGCAGCTGGTCTGGGGCCAAGTGGGTTAAACACCTAATCTCTATCTGGCAGCATCACTGTAGGACTTTTTACACCTAATCTCTATCTGGCAGCATCACTGTAGGACTTTTTACACCTAATCTCTATCTGGCAGCATCACTGTAGGACTTTTTACACCTAATCTCTATCTGGCAGCATCACTGTAGGACTTTTTACACCTAATCTCTATCTGGCAGCATCACTGTAGGACTTTTTACACCTAATCTCTATCTGGCAGCATCACTGTAGGACTTTTTACACCTAATCTCTATCTGGCAGCATCACTGTAGGACTTTTTGACACAGTCCCTTAAATGCCTTGTCTCTATCAGGCAGCATCACTGCACAACTATTCTGAGACAGTCCCTTAAACACTTTGTCTCTATCAGGCAGCATCACTGTACAAATATTCTGAGACAGCCCCTTAAACGCCTTGTCTCTATCAGGCAGCATCACTGTACAAATATTCTGAGACAGTGCCTTAAACGCAGCATCACTGTACAAATATTCTGAGACAGTCACATAAACGCCATGTCTCTATCAGGCTGCATCACTGTACAAATATTCTGAGAGTCCCTTAAACACCTTGTCTCTATCACAAGTATCAGGCAGCATCATTGTACGACATCCCGTAAACACCATGTCTCTATTGGGCAGCATCACTGTCTATTTTAAAACAGCCCCTAACTCTTAATATGCTATAGTGTTTTCTCTATTCACAAGCCTCATTCCTAAAAGGATTAGGGATAAAAATTAAAATTAAAAAATACATGCTAGTTTTGGAGTATATTTGCTAAAACTGGTATTGTATTTAAGGTTCAGTATATCTTGTTGCAACTTTTAACAATGTTGTGTGGAATTGGTTGTTACATGCCAGACACATTTTTCTGCTGTGTGTTTTTCTTTTCTTTTTGAGTTACCATACCAAATGAAAAATATGCAATATAACTGTTTTCCCCCCAAAAAAACCCATCAATGTTATGAACAAACAAACAAAATCTGAAACAGAATGATTGCAAGCATTCTAAAACAAGATCCAAACACAAAAAGGTTCAGACGAACACTTATTTATTTAACACACAATCTTCCAAGCACCGGACAAGCTGCAGAAACTCAATCAAAACAAGATACGTCTTTTTCTTTCATCATTTTTAACCATTTATCTGTTGTTTAAGTGTCGTTTTGTGGCTTGATAAAGGGGATTTCCCCAAAAATGTGCATTCTGTGTGGCCGTGTTAGAATAAATAGGGGTTTGTTTGAACCTTTTTGTGTTTGGATCTCATCAGTGTTATGGTCATCCACATTATTTACCCTTTCTTTAACCCCAAAAAACTGTCATTCTCCTGGAACCAGGGTCAGAGAAATCTGAGAAATCCTTAGTATTCAATGACACCGCCAAATCACTGTGACATTAGTGTTCAATGGTGACACTGCCAAATCACTGTGACATCCTTAGTATTCAATGATGAAACTGCCAAATCACTGCGACATCCTTAGTATTCAATGATGACACTGCCAGATCACTGTGATATCACTTCCTACCATCTTGCATGAAAAGTTCGCCAAACTGTGAAAAAAATTACCAAAAGTGCCACGAAAATGAGACTCCCATGAAAAGAATGTGGTTATTCTGGAAATGAAGTTAATCTTCTCTTCCTGGTTAAGAGCTTTCATTTCCTGTGATCTCATATGTAAATTCAGAACTGATGTCATGCGGTTTGGGACTGACATGGCTGTACAGAAAAGGGTGGTAGGAATCTGGCAGCAGCCCTACATGACTATTGTGAGACAGTCCATCAATAAATGTAGCTTGTTTCTGTCTGGCAGCACCACCATTGTGTGGTTCTTGTGAGACAGTCCTTTCAACATACCTAGCACCAGTGAAACAACTCTTGTAGTGTTCTGCATAAGAAGAAGGGACTGGCTCATGTCAGTAAAAACCCTGCTTTATGGAGGAACTCAATTTCTCTTTCAGTCAGTTTCGAAAGTTTGTTTTCAGTCAAATTTCCAACAACCCCCCCCCCCCCCTCCCAAAAGTCAATTTCTCAAGTCTGTTTTCAGACAAATTGTCAACAACAGCAAATGTTAGTCAATTTCTCAAGTTTCTATTCAGTCAAACAATAAAAATAAAAAATAAAATAAAAATGTCTCAAGTTTATTTTCTGTTAAACTGTTAACAACGTTAACAACCAAAACGTCAGTTTCTCAAGTTTGTTTTCAGTCAGATTGTCACCAACAACAAATGTCAAGTCAATTTCTCCAGTCTGTTTTAAGTTCAATTGTTAACAACAACAAAATGTCAGTTTCTCAAGTTTGTTTTTAGTCAAACTGTCACCAACAACAAATGTCAGTTTCCCAAATTTGTTTTCAATCAAATTGTCACCCACAACAAATGTCAGTCAATTTCACAAGTTTGTTTTTCATCATTTTGTTGAGAACAAAACATGTCAGTCAATTTCTCAAGCTTGTTTTCAGTCAAAGTGTCACCCACAAACCACGTCAGTCAGTTTCTCACTACTTCCACAGGCACATCACCCAGCAGCAGCTGCTGTTACTTACTGGCACCTGGCTCCCTCAAAGACTTTGGCTGCCTCATCACCAATCACCTCTTGCTTGATGTAGTACAGCAGTCGCACACGCAGCAAAACTCTGAAACAGTGCACATAATTAGACACTGCAACACCCTGAAACAGTGCACATAATTAGACACTGCAACACCCTGAAACAGTGCACATAATTAGACACTGCAACACCCTGAAACAGCACAAATTATAGACAATACAACACCCTGAAACAGCACAAATTATAAACACCCTGAAACAGCACACACAAATTATAGACAATACAACACCCTGAAACAGCACAACTTATAGACAATACAACACCCTGAAACAGCAAACACAAATTATAGACAATACAACACCATGAAACAGCATACAGTACTAGGCATCATAACACCCAAAAATAGCAGTCAGAATGAGACATGCTAGAAAGAAAGAAAAAAATAAGGGGGGGTGGGGGGGGGGGGGGGGGGGGGGGCAGGGGATGCTAGAAACTTTAAAGAAAAGAAAAGAAAAGAAAAAATGAAAGAAAAAAGGGGGGGGGATTCTCTCTTGTAGCAGAAACCTGAGGAAGGGTGATTCTCATTTGCAAATTCTCTACTGTAATTGCAGGCATGAAAATTGATTCAAAGGAAAAACTCTGAAATCTAGGGGGGCATGTCCAGGGGCATGTCCCGCCCCACCCCCCGAAAAAAATTACCCCCAAAGATCAAATCTATGCAATCCGAGGCTATCCGAGGCTATCCTGAGGTCAGTTTTATGGAAATAAAGTCTACTTTTTCCTCTGCCACTGACTGGAACCACCTCAGTGATGACCAGGTGAAAGCCCCCACACTTCAAGACTTCTAAACCGAAGGTTAGGTCCTGCGACAACTGAAATCAAGATGAAGAACTGCAACATCACAAAACCGCATGCCAATGCGTTCCAGGCTTCATCTCCTCACAAACTTTCAATTCCAGCTCAAACTGGTCTTCTTCTGTAAAGTGACCAACATACTGAAGAGTATGTCACTGTTTGGGATTGCACAGCATTTTTTTTCTCTCTGTGAAAAACACACATAGGCAAACAATTTTAAGTGTCCCACTGGCTATTCACATCTCCGACCAACCAGACCAATCTGGCTACTGTTTACTGATATCCACACCCCATTTACTGGCACAGCCGCAGGCATCAAACTTTTTGCCACAGTTTACAACTTAAGCAACTGACATGGTGAATCGTTCACTTTAAAAACCTTCAGAATATTTGCTTTTTTTCAGCGGAAACGTGGCGTAAAAGTGTGTAGGAATGACTGCATTTAAGTCTAATGCCTGCCCGCGAGAGAAACAGCAGCGGCTGTGTTTACAATTAAGCGGGTATTTGATGCGGAACTAAAATCACTGCTCCCTGTTTGTTAGTTTTGTACCCCTGATTTCTCTTCCCCATGGACATTTTTTTTTTCTCCATGGAAAGTCAGTTTCACTGCCATGCAAATTTGCTTTTTCGCGGACAATTCCCATGCCTGTAATTGAAAACTATGGAATGGTTATTCTCTCACTAAAAACTGAGAAAGGCTGATTCTCCTTTGCAAATTCTCTGTTGTAACTGAAAAGTATGGAAAGCTGACACCCCCCTTCAAATTCTCTCTTGTAACTGAAAAATGAGGATGGCCAACACCCCCCTTCAAATTCTCTCTTGTAAAGTGAAAAGTGAGGAAGGCTGAATATCTCTCTCTTGTAAAGTGAAAAGTGAGGAAGGCTGAATGTCTCTCTTGTAAAGTGAAAAGTGAGGAAGGCTGAATGTGTCTCTTGTAAAGTGAAAAGTGAGGAAGGCTGAATGTGTCTCTTGTAAAGTGAAAAGTGAGGAAGGCTGAATGTCTCTCTTGTAAAGTGAAAAGTGAGGAAGGCTGAATGTCTCTCTTGTAAAGTGAAAAGTGAGGAAGGCTGAATGTCTCTCCTGTCAAATGAGAACACAGTTTCAGGACCTGGGCTTGCTGGCACAGTGCGAACAATGTGCCAAGGTCTGTGTCAGATTTACTTTACACTTTATTGGCTTTTCAAAACTTTGAAACCAAAAACGGCAATATTTTAAAAAGACCTAAAAAGTATTTGTAAGGATCAAACTTCAAGTTCAACAGAACAGATTTTATTTAACTGTCAGCTCATGAAGCCATTTATACCATCTCGTCTGCATGGACATTTAAAGGACATGACTTGCTTTTTATCAAAACTGTTGTTAGAAAACAGTTATTTGTCAGTTCTGTCTTTGGCTAATCACCCGATGAATAGCCCCATCATTATTTTGAAGAGTGTGCATGTGCTTTTTCTTCTTTTTCTCTCACCATCAGTCTGTGTGTGTGTGTGTGTGTGTGTGTGTGTGTGTGTGTGTGTGTCTGTGTGTGTTAGGTGGGTGGGTGTTGGGGGAGGAGAGGGTAAAGGTGTGAAAGTCTATGGGTGATAGAGTGCATGCACATGAGATTCTATACCATGACATATACATTTGAGTACAGTCATGTGAGTGTGTAAGTGTGTATGAATTTGTTAGTGAGTGAACACATTGCATATGTGTGTGTGTGTGTGTGTGTGTGTGTGTGTGTGTGTGTTGTGTGTGTGTGTGTGATAAAACTTGGATGAAAATAACCATGAGAGTTAAAACATACATGTGCATACATTTATGCCAATATAAATAAGTGTAAATCTGAATGTATTTTATTTAAGATTTACTCACATGTCAAATGAACTGGTGATTTGGGTCTTTGGTGTGTTCATCTGATGTCTGTCTAGTGCTAATTATAGATCAGTGTTTGTTTTGTTGATGTTTTTTGGTCTCTGTTTTAGTTTCTTGCTGTTTTGATGTATGTTTATTGCCATTTACTTTAAGATCAGCTGACACCATGAGCAGACTTTCAAAAAGAGAAAGAAGAAGGAACGGTTTAAACAGTGTTGTTTCATTACTTTTTTTAAATTATTGTTGCTGGTTAAAATGCTGTTATAATAATAACAACTGGGGGGAGGGGAGAGTGAGTTGTTTTTTAGTAGAAGCCAGCATTTTTTATGCAGGGTGTAGGAAGCTTTCTTCCTGTTCACCTAATCAGCTGACAGTGGCCATGCCCATCCAAGGCTTTGAGCTGCTGTACTACAGGTTCCAAGCGTCCCGGTCCACAGCACAAAACACCCCGGTTTTTCCCATCTGCTGGAGTGTGGGCAGAAGGCTGGACCACCATTGCAACCAGCCACCTTTCACTCCCAAGTCCATCTTCTTCATCATTCGCTCTCCCATCTCCTTCCTCACCTGCATCCACTTTCCAACAAGGTTGAGCAAGTGCGTGCTTACTTGTTGGAATGTCTGTGAAGGTGGCGCTTGTATCCGTTATCCAGCACAGCCTCTGGGTCAAAGTCAAGTGGCCGTCCTTCCTCCACTGCCACCTTCTTTTCCTTGGCTTTCTTGCCCTTGCGACCACGTGGTACCGGCGCTGACAGCCCCATGTGGTTCTTCAGCTCACCCTCATTGTTGTTGGCGATCAGATCCCATATGAACTCCTTGATCCTCTCATCACCCTTGTAGAATTTGAGCGAGTGGGCCAGCTAGACAGCAAGTGAAGAAGACATGACTCCAAGTCAGTCACACAGAAGTCACTATAAGAAACACTGTCTACAAGTCAGTAAAACAGATGTCACTACAACAGGCATGACTACAAGTCAGTGACACAGATGTCACTATAGCAGATGACCAAAAGTCAGTAACAGACGCGTCACTACAACAGACAAGACTAAAAGGCAGTAACACAACAAGTCTGTAACAGATTGACACTATGCAGGGTGTCAGAGTAACACAGACGTCACTACAACAGACATGACTACAAGTCAGTAACACAGACGTCACTACAACAGACATGACTACAAGTCAGTAACACAGACGTCACTACAACAGACATGACTACAAGTCAGTAACACAGACGTCACTACAACAGACATGACTACAAGTCGGTAACACAGATGTCACTACAACAGACATGACTACAAGTCAGTAACACAGACGTCACTACAACAGACATAACTACAAGTCAGTAACAGAGACATCACCATGACAGATTACACATTGCATGACAACAGCCCTGGCAGTTTCTGTAAGTCAAAGTTTACAGTTTTGTGTGTATGTAGGTGTGTGCTTATGTGTGTGGGTGTGTGTGTGTGTGTGGGGGGGGGGGGGGGGGCAGTGGTTGCATATGCATCTGTGTATATGTGCATGTGTGAGTGGTTTGTGTGTGGTATGTGTATCCAAGTGCCACTCACAATCGCACGGGCGATGATCTGGACGTCACTCTCCACTAGTGTGTGTTTGAAGTGAGCATGCTTGATGATGTCCTGCCATCGGCCCCATCTGTAGGCAAAAGCAACAGCAAATTTATTATTAATAATAATAATATCTGATTATTTATAACGCCCCATCTTGTAAGAGCCCAGGGCACTTACAAAGGCCTACAAAAAAGCCTACAAATGCATACATTCATCGCAAGACACCAGGACATGTGTGCACTACTGACATCAATATTTATAGTAACCATACTCAAAATGGAACAGTATTGACCAGTCAAACAGCACAGGGCCACCAAAGGACAAACAGTTTCATAGGTCAGTTGAAAACTGTAGCCAGTAATGTTGACAAACTCAGTCCAAACACAAATACAGCCTGAGATATCCCAGTGTAGTGTCTCTGGATCTACAAACTCAGTCTAAACACGAATACAGCCTGAGATATCCCAGTGAAGTGTCTCTGGATCTACAAACTCAGTCCAAACACGAATACAGTCTGAAATATCCCAGTGTAGTGTCTCTGGATCTACAAACTTGGTCCAAACACAAATACAGCACGAGATATCCCAGCATAGCATCTCTGGATCTACAAACTCAGTCCAAACACGAATACAGCCCAAGATATCCCACCACAGACCAGGAAGGTTATACTCCTCAACAAAGCAAGAGAAAAATGACATAACCAGAGTCACTTTGGTAGCTGCCCCAGACCCAGCAACACATTTCATGCTGGCACTTCTGGGCTAAAAAGGGTTAGAGCAGCAGGCTCATTCTGAAATGAAGGTAACTAGAAACACTACTTCTCTGTCACGTGGCAGGAAGTTGTAGTTCCAGGAAAATGAGAGAGGACTGGACACGGGACAGATTACTTACCCATAAATCAATAGATGTTTTTCCACCTTGAAACAGTCAGATCGCGTGTAGCCCTCAGAGGAGATGCCCTCGGTGCACATGAAGTCATCGTCATTTCCTCGCCCACTACGACGAGTCTTGCGACCTTTCCTCAGCAGTTTCATCTCATCGTCACTGTCGGACGAGGACTCCAGATCACTTATATCCATGACAGCCTCTTCTTTGCCATAGCGTGTTGTCTGGCGACGCTGCCTTGGCTCCTGAATGATCAAGTCATTCTGCAAGGCATAGCAGGCATACTGTTAGTGGCTAGTTTGAATCATGAATCAATCATCAGTCGTCAGGCATACTGTTAGTGGCTAGTTTGAATCATGAATCAGTCATCAGGCATACTGTTAGTGGCTAGTTTGAATCATGAATTAACCATCAGAGTCGTCAGGCATACTGTTAGTGGCTAGTTTGAATCATGAATCAATCATCAGTCATCAGGCATACTGTTAGTGGCTAGTTTGAATCATGAATTAACCATCAGTCATCAGGCATACTGTTAGTGGCTAGTTTGAATCATGAATTAATCATCAGTCATCAGGCATACTGTTAGTGGCTAGTTTGAATTATGAATTAACCATCAGTCATCAGGCATACTGTTAGTGGCTAGTTTGAATCATGAATTAATCATCAGTCATCAGGCATACTGTTAGTGGCTAGTTTGAATCATGAATTAACATTCAGTCGTCAGGCATTCTGTTAGTGGCTAGTTTGAATCGGGAATTAATCATCAGTCATCAGGCATACTGTTAGTGGCTAGTTTGAATCATGAATTAACCATCAGAGTCGTCAGGCATGCGGTTAGTGGCTAGTTTGAATCATGAATTAATCATCAGTCATCAGGCATACTGTTAGTGGCTAGTTTGAATCATGAATTAACATTCAGTCATCAGGCATACTGTTAGTGGCTAGTTTGAATCATGAATTAATCATCAGTCATCAGGCATACTGTTAGTGGCTAGTTTGAATCATGAATTAATCATCAGTCATCAGGCATACTGTTAGTGGCTAGTTTGAATCATGAATTAATCATCCGTCATCAGGCATACTGTTAGTGGCTAGTTTGAATCATGAATTAACATTCAGTCATCAGGCATACTGTTAGTGGCTAGTTTGAATCATGAATCAATCATCAGTCGTCAGGCATACTGTTAGTGGCTAGTTTGAATCATGAATCAATCATCAGAGCCATCAGGCATACTGTTAGTGGCTAGTTTGAATCATGAATTAACATTCAGTCATTTTGCTGTCTTTCATTTGCATAAAACCATCAGAACAATTATTTTAATTTACTATCTATTACATGAGTTTCTATTTTAATCTACTATCTAGTATATGAGTTTTAAACTTTCAAGAAACTGTGCATAAACAATTCTTTGCAGTATTGCACTTAAAACATCCATACTAATCAACAGAAGTTTTGTATGGCTAACTCAGATATCAGATTCTGATATACCAGTCTTAGCAGAAATTCACAAATCTGTTACCAAAAAACAAACGAACAAACAAACCCCAAACCACTGCCTAAGAAAGTATTCAAATACAATTTTGCACATTTCTCTCTTCTCAAATATGCCCTCTACCACTCCTTGTCTGAATTCTGTCCACTGCTGCAAAAATAAATCTTGTGTCTGCTTAGTACAAGACTTCACAATATTCTCTTTCTTTTTCCTGAATCACCTGTGACAACCTGACCATTCAAAGTGATATACTTCTGCCTTCTTTTCTTTCGTATATGGCATCCTCTTTGCAAAGCATATCATAAATGAGTTTTGTATCCCGAGCCAAGCAGAAAGATGGAGGAAGTGCTGTGTGTGACAATGGTGGGAAATAAGAGTGCTGCTGAAGAATGTTCTGTCACCTTGTTGGCCATCATGTCAACATCAAGGTCAGCCTTCTTGGCCCACTTCTGCCAAAAGTTGGGGTCATTGATGTCAATGTCGGTCCGGTTATCTGACACGCTAAAACTGGCCTGGAAAAAAAGTTGCCCACTTAATGAGAAAGAAAGTGCAATGGGAAGTTTACAGATGTGTGCATCACTTGAGGCACAATGAGTGTAGGGCAGCACCCAAGCTCCACACAGAATGTCCATCTGTAGGACCTGGCACGGCTCCCTGTCTCTCTCTGCCTCCCCTTTCTGACGCAGCGAGCTACTCGCAAAGCCAGCGCGCCTTTCAGGAGGGAGGTCAATTGGTTCTTTCTTCTCTTTTTCACGCCTTAGTTCTACAAGTTTAATTTCACATAACAGTTACACCAACTTTCTGCAGACATGCTAAATATACAATCATGAATAGATGCTTAATATACAATCATGAAGAGACGCTTAATATACAATCATGAATAGATGCTTAATATACAATCATGAAGAGACGCTTAATATACAATCATGAATAGATGCTTAATAACAATCATGAAGAGACGCTTAATATACAATCATGAACAGATGCTTAATATACAATCATGAATAGATGCTTAATATACAATCATGAATAGAACATGCAGTAACACTGTCACTGTCAGTTCAAAGCCTTTGAAGTCATCAATTCAGACCAAATGACGAAATGTATATATGACTTAGTGCCAAAAGGTATGCATGCAAGGGGTTATGCACTTCAGCTGAAAATAAAATATTGTTGAAAACTGTTTTTATTTGAAATGTTGTGTTGTGTACTTGCATGAATGAATGAATATATAGTACAGATAATTTCAGCAACCAGGCTGTGGTAGATTTCAAGATACAGTCACCACACACTGAAAAAGCGCCGAAAAATGACCGCCAAAAATGGACATCCATGTACCAAGTGATTTTCGTCACTTTGCTTACAAATAAATTGCAAGCACATGGAGAAACAATCACTGATTTGTACACGGAAAACATCGTTTTATATGGATAATATAACATCAACACTCACGATAGCTGTATTTTCGATCAATTGATCACGAATGTTTGCCCTGTAGATGTGTTGCAAACTCGAACTGAAAACTTTGAACAACCGAAAAATGACAGCATCGCTTCGGAATCACCGGAAATGTCGCATGTGTTCTGATCCATACATTTGCACTACACAGCGTATTTGGTTTTTTTTCAGTGAAGTTTTGCACGAAATCTGAAGAATATTTCCCGATGTTTGATATTGTTGTAATATAAGTTACAAATATCTAATATTTTGTACAAAACAAACGAGAAAGCAGTTTTTTTTTATCGACAACATCTGGCACGTCCGTGCCCTTTTCATTCCCCGGGCCCGCAGGGCGTGTCTTTTTGGAAACATCGAAAGGTGGTTGTAGTCCCTTCAGTGGCCCGACGAGGTAAGGTCTGATTAGAACATGCACTGTGCGCTTTTTCAGGAGTTTATTGAGATTATTTTCAAGTTTTCCGCCGATTTGGGTGGCGAAATGAAAGTATTAAAAGTGGCATTTTCCCGCGCTGAAGATTTGAAACCCTTTTTTTTTCATTCCTAGCCGAGTACAGAGTGAAGAATTTCATTACAACAAGGCAATATCATGTAAATCTAAAGCCCGTTCTTAACTGGGCGAATGTTTGTTCACCGAACATACTTTGGACATTTCGACGAACTATGATTCGTTTCTTAACTGAACTTTTAGATCGCCGAACATGGTTCGGACAGTCCAAACTTTTTTTAAATTCTCAACTGGCTTGTAATGAGATGCAAGTTTCGGCCCGATTTTCCCAGAGGAAACAGACAGCTGATCGAAAATGTAGGCTAAAGCAAGCACGTCAATCATATATTTAATATCCCCACAGGGTAATTCAACTAACTACATTCATCGGGGTCTCAGAGAGAGGGGCTGGCCTCCCACAACAAAAAAATAAAAAAAAAATTCCCGCCCAAAAGCAAAGTGAAAAACCTAGCGCCCCACATCCATTTCATTTTTTTTTCATCCACAGGAGAGCTCTGCTTCAGCCCATCGAGGTAATGATCATCGAATAGGGCGAATGTTCCCCGAACATGTTGAGCAAAGCTTTTTGGCCCCCCGAATATAGCTTCGACAAATTACTTCCAACAGGTTGCGAAGAAAATTTTGCCCAATTAAGAAGCAAATGGGTTCCCCCGAATATTTCCCAACTAGGTTCGCGAAGAAACTTTCCCCCCAATTTAAAGAACGGGTTTAACGGCAATGTGATTCAGGAGTGCCCAATTTAAAAAACTTGTCAGTTATAAGTGCATGCTTTTTGTAGACTGTTTAGGAGAATATTTTTAACTGACGAGAGTGATGAAGTTCATTTTTTTTTTCTGGAAGAAATTTTCGCCCTGAAAGTTATGTCAGACGTATGTTTGCCCACAACTGTTGTGTAACGTGAAAAAACATTAACTTTAATTAAGCCCAGCAGATGTTAGTAATATTAATAGTAGTTCTGAGAACCGAGTACTGATTAGTGTATAGGTCATGGTGTGTAGGTTTGACATGTTTGTACTGAGCATATCAGTATTGGGAAAGTTGCTGGTTATTGGGTTAATAATTTCATATTCATAACACTTCAAATTCACTGACATGACCAGGGTATGCAGAACTGAGCGTACTCCTGAGCCCAAATGGTACAGCAAGGAGGAAAACATCAAACACAGACAGTTGCAGACGGTACGGAGAGAGGCTGGCCGCAGAGAATCCACATCTCGAAGAGCTTGGGATGGGGGGGGGGGGGGGGGGTCTGGACTTAATTGTTAATTACCTTGATAAAATCAGGTCATTTGATTTGTTTTTTTTAGACTGATCTAAGCAAACAATGTTTTCTATGCTAAAAATTGGGGAAAAGTTATTTTGTTGTAATACTGTGTAATCGAAAATTTGTTTCATTTAATTTTTATATTTTTATTAAATGCAAATGAGAAAAAAAACTTCTACTGTGTTTTGCATGCACCTGTATGGCGATTATAGGATATTTCAGAAAGGGTGTGTTATTGTTATATAAAAAAATTTTTTGACTTTATTTTGTGCATGACTTGATTTTTGTGCCATACTTTTGCAAAATGAAAAACAATAATAGATGTTGTAAAATGATGT
The DNA here is from genome assembly GCA_018857735.1 of Alviniconcha marisindica. Taxonomy (NCBI): domain Eukaryota; kingdom Metazoa; phylum Mollusca; class Gastropoda; family Provannidae; genus Alviniconcha; species Alviniconcha marisindica. The sequence goes on along the minus strand of JABMCL010002130.1, from coordinate 1,460,587 downwards.
ACAACATGCAGCCTTTTTTTTGACCTTTTCAGCAAATATTCCAAAAGTGCACAAGTTTTATCTTTTGTTTAAAAAACCCTTTTCCCAGCATTTTGCACATTCTAAAAAAACAACTAGTTTCAAGTATCATCAACTTTTTTTGCTACCCCCTTTGTCCTGTTTTCATGCACACCTTTTGGACCGTCATATTAAAAATAATATAATATAATTTTAAAATTTTAAATATTTATAAATATATAATATCGGAGGTTTTGTTTTTTAATCACTCTTTTTTTTAAAAAAAGAAAATGAAATTCACAAATAACATTTTCCACAACATTCATATTTTGTGCACCAAAAACAAATTCTCAAGCTAAAAATGTATGTGTGTGATACATTTTTCAAAGACATTTTCATGATTTTCTGGAATCTTCAAATGTTGAATCAACAAAGGGGCTTAATTAGCAATCAAAGGATGTACATAACAAAGATCGGAATTAACTTTGGTCACCTGGCATGCAAGTGAATAAAACAAGGTACATAAACTCCACCAAAAGGTGTGTCTTTAAAGAACCTGAAATTTTGAGTGACATCAACATCACACTGGCACTTTCATAGACAGTATGCAATGAGAATGGCGGCAGTCAAACCAACTGTGTACCACTGCTTATTTTCTGCATCACTTTGCCAGCAGTTCATCTGCTACACAGGGTTCTGGGCTGCCAGCCGGTCAGAGGTCAGCAAATACACTGCCTGAAGAGCTACACAAGTGGTCACAATGTTCAGCCATCAACACAGTGAAAGACTGGCGGAGTTGGATCTTGACATCCTGTCAACCACAATGTTCAGCCATCAAGATAAAGCATCACAACAGAGTGAAAGCCCACCAGCGACTTTTCTTCCTGAGACAGCCAAAGAAATTCAAAGTCAGTCATTCCATACTGACTCAGTTCTACCGCGCTGCAATTGAGAGCATCCTGACATTTTCCATCACTGTCTGATACAGCAGCGCATGTCAGAAAGACAAAGATCAACTAGAAAGGATAGTTTGAACAGCCTCTAAAATCATAGGCATTGACATGAAACCAGTTGCCTCCATTCACTCCCTGCGATCAGACCGCAAAGTGATGGCCATAGTTCAGGACACATCGCATCCAGCCAACCACCTCTTCCAGCCCCTTCCCTCTGGACGCAGATACAGGGGCATGAGGGCTGGAACCTCTAGATTTCAGAACAGTTTTTACCCTCAGGCAATACGCTCATTTAGCAAGTGATCAGTGTGTTAGCGACAGCCAAAGAACCAAACTGTGCTCAGTCTTTCATTTGACCTGACCTTATTTTATTTTATAATCTTGTTATTATTTATTCCCAGTGCGCATTGCTCTGGCACATTCATGGAGAGAGAGAGAGAGAGAGAGAGAGAGAGAGAGAGAGAGAGAGAGAGAGAGAGAGAGAGAGAGGGGATGAGTTTGCATTTGTGTATAATATATGCTTGTGCACATGGTTGAGCGTGCGCACATGTGTGTGGTGTAGGAGTATGCGTGTGAATGTGTTTGTTAAACTTTGATTAGTTTTAACTTACTTGTTTTATATGTAGGACTTTTTATTTATTTTTTATTCTTTTCTATTATCGTGTAATTTTAACATTATCTACAAGTGTGTATGTGTGGAGGGGGGAGGGGTGGGGCATGTGTGCAGGTGCATGAGTAAGTGAGTGAGTGAGTGAGAGAGTGTGTGTGTGTGTGTGTGTGTGTGTGTGTGTGTGTGTGTGTGTGTGTGTGTGTGTGTGTGAGTGTGGTGTGTGTGAGTGTGTGTGTGTGTGTGTGTGTGTGTGTGTGTGTGAGTGTGTGTGAGTGTGTGTGTGTGTGTGTGTGTGTGTATGCGCGCGCGCACGTTTCTGGAAGTAATTTTCGCCCTGAAAGTTATGTCAGACGTCATGTTTGCCACACAACTGTTGTAGTAACGTGACGTAAAACATTAATCTATTAATTAAGCCCAGCAGATGTTAGTAATATTAATAGTAGTTCTGAGAACCGAGTACTGATTAGTGTATAGGTCATGGTGTGTAGGTTTGACATGTTTGTACTGAGCATATCAGTATTGGGAAAGTTGCTGGTTATTGGGTTAATAATTTCATATTCATAACACTTCAAATTCACTGACATGACCAGGGTATGCAGAACTGAGCGTACTCCTGAGCCAAGTGGTACAGCAAGGAGGAAAACATCAAACACAGACAGTTGCAGACGGTACGGAGAGAGGCTGGCCGCAGAGAATCCACATCTCGAAGAGCTTGGGATGGGGGGAGGGTCTGGACTTAATTGTTAATTACCTTGATAAAATCAGGTCATTCTGATTTGTTTTTGTTAGACTGATCTAAGCAAACAATGTTTTCTATGCTAAAAATTGGGGAAATGTTATTTTGTTGTAATACTGATGTAATACAGAATTTGTTTCATTTAATTTTTATGACTTGTTATTAAATGCAAACTGAGAAAAAAATCTTCTTACTGTGTTTCTGCATGCACCTGTATGGCTGATTATAGGATATTGCATGAAAGGGTGTGTTACTTGTTATATAAAAAAAAATTGTTATGACTTGATTTTGTGCATGACTTGATTTTGTGCATACTTATGCAAAACTGAAGACACAATGAACTATGCATGTTGTAATACCTGATGTACAACATGCAGCCTTTTATGACATTTGTCAGCAAATATCTCCAAAAGTGCACAAGTTTTTATCTTTTGCTTTTAAGAAACCTTTCCTAGCATTGTGCACATTCTAAAAACACAACTAGTTTCAATGTATCATCAACTTTATTTTCTACCCCCTTTGTCCTGTTTTCATGCACACCTTTTGGCACTATGTCATATATATATATATATATATATATATATATATATATATATATATATATATATATATATATATATATCAGGAGGTAATTTGTTTTTTTAATCACTCTTTCTTTAAAACAGAAAATTGAAATTCACAAATAACATTTTCCACAACATTCATATTTTGTGCACCAAAAACAAATTCTCAAGCTAAAAATGTATGTGTGTGATACATTTTTCAAAGACATTTTCATGATTTTCTGGAAT